>PVLC010015367.1:0-37516 GCA_004027655.1 Graphiurus murinus | reverse complement strand
GAAGGAAGGAAGGAAGGAAGGAGAAAAGGAAATAAAGTGAAATATTGAAAGTAGTCATTTTTGCTCTCCCAGAGTGGATGATGTGGTGAAGTCAATGTACCCTCCGTTGGACCCCAAGCTCCTGGACGCACGGTAAGAGGGGTCAGTGCCCGCCATTCTGTCAACCCTCTGAGGTTGGCCAATGGGCTTGTTTAGAGAGGGCCATTTTGCTGGGTCCCCAGGGCCCCCCCCCCAGCACTGGGTACCTTCATTTCACTGTGAATGGTCAGCCAACAAGTGAGCTCAGCCTGACCGGGTGGTAGAGGCCAGTCCTCTTCCTGAAGCCTCTGAAAAGAAAGAGCCAGTCTTAGGTTCTGGATTTTCCTGATTAAACATGCAGCCATGCTAAGTTCTAACTGTATTTTCCCTCCCTTCATTTCCCCATCACGCTCTCTGCTCTTTGGACCCAGAAGCAGACACACCTAGGTGTGGGTGCTGCCCCTCGGGGCCACCGTGAACAGAGCAGTGAGACAGGAAGGGACATGTGAGCTCACCTTCCACTGGGCATCCTAGAACCCCTTCTCGCCTGACCCTCCCCTAATATGCAGACTCCACTTTGTCTTTTATGACATTGCTTTGTTCCTGTTTCAGATGTAAGCACATTTAAAAATGTATATTCTTTCCTCCTCTGATTTGTAAGACTGCTTGATAGACAGATTTGTCCATGGGTTAATCACCTGGAATCTATTCCCAAATGCGTCAGGCACACCCACCATATAAAAGGTATTTTACAGTGAATCTTTCAATGCTGAAAAAAACAAACAAAAAAACAATAGCCCTCCTCTTCAATTTGATTTTCAATTAGATTTTTTTTTTAGAGTTGGACAAGCCAGCCCCTGGGTCTTATTGATTTATAATCAATAAAGGATGTTCAAAGTGGGGGTATTTATATCCTGTCTTTAAGTGGGCAGCAGTGGGTGATGTGCTCATTCAATTGGCCGGGTCCAAACTGTTTCACGACTCCTCTTCTGGGAGATGTTAAAAGGCATGCTCCAGAAAGCGGCGTCCACATTCTTAAATAAGTTTGTGAGACGCAGCGTTTCACCAGTGTCTCCTTGGAGCTTTTCCAGCTACACCAAAGGCTCTGAGACAGGCTTCAGTTAACCTTGTTTAACCTAGCCATTCCCAGATCTATTTGAGGATGGAACTGTTCAATTCCATACCCATCAACCTTGCAGGGAAGGGTCTCCCCTATGGGGAACCGTAGTCTGGAGTTCGTCCATTCGGGCTTTGGTGCACAGTCCCTTGTTTCCTAGGGAACCTGATCCTGTTGTTTTTTTCTAGGACAACTGCCCTGCTCCTATCCGTCAGTCACCTGGTGCTAGTGACCAGGAATGCCTGCCATCTGACCGGAGGTCTGGATTGGATTGACCAGTCACTGTCAGCTGCCGAGGAGCACCTGGAAGTCCTCCGAGAGGCAGCTCTGGCTTCTGAGCCTGATAAAAGCCTCCCCAGCCCAGATGGCTTCCTGCAGGAGCAGTCAGCCATATAGTCCTAGTGGCCAGCAAGTGGTCACGGGGGCCAGTCTGCTGCCATTCCTGGGGGGCCCAGCGAGCCTTCTACTGCCCCCTGATAGAATTAGTTGTTCTCCAGGGCTCAGGAGCCTGTGTATTTGTAGAGGAAAGCAGAGGAGCCCTGTCTGTGGATGCCTCTGTTGCAATGCAGATGATGGCTGGAAAGTGGCAGTGTAATTCCACCGTTAGGGGAGACGCTGCTCGCCGCCGGCACAGCAGAGCGTGGAAAGCTGGCGGGCTGTCTGCTCCATTTAGCTCACCTAGTGTTCTCTAGAAAATTGAGCCACCCTCTAAGAATCAAGAGGTTTCACATTAAAATCAGAATTTCTGGCTTCCCTGGAACAATCAGAAGGTGTGGCGATCCTGATGTGCACGCTCAAAACAGACAATCACTTAGAACTCAGTAGAGGGTGCCTCTCTGGGCTTAGGCTTATAATCTCTCACCTGGCCTGTTGTGTTTATTTGCATCACCTGCTTGGTCCCTGAGGCATCTGAGTCCCCTTCTTCCCTTTCTAGGTTTGGGTTTGAAGCTGAGCACTACAAAGTTGATTATGTCTTTTGTATCCTTAAGCCTGCAATTTTACCTCACTACCACTAGGAGAATAGTAAATTTATACTTACTTTTTCCTCGTGTGTGTGGTTATTGAGCCAAATCCATTTGTATGGTCTCTGTGTTGAGATATGTGTGAGAACCGAAGGTGGGAGGAGAGGGCCTAGGAATCCAGAGGATGCCTCCTGCATGTCTCAAGACGAGATATTTAAGGGCCCAGAGTTGAAGCACAAGCGAAGAAGCCACCATAAAGTAGTTTGCACATCAGCAGTGACGTTGGGAAGGGCGTGTTCCCCTTCTTCTGGTATCTGTCCTGCAGATATTGAAAGATGGCTGGCACTTTTATGATTCAAGACCTTAGCGGGACTCAGAATCACAATTGCATAATCCAGATGATGCAAATTGTGTGATTTCCACCATAAGCATACCCGCAGTCTGTTACTTCTTCCCAGGTTCTTAAAGAGGGGCCGGTTCATATCCTATGTCATTAGGCATGTTTGGAGCTGTATCTGTTCCCATTTCATTTTCTTTATCCTAACTCAAGTCAGCAAAGCCTTCAGCCTGGTATTGAGGAACCAGTAATCCACATTCTCAAATCCAAGATTGGGCTTTTTTTGCCCACTGGGCATATTTCATTCTCTCCCAGAAAATAGGCCATTTCTAACCAGCACAATATACACCAAACCCCACCTGGGGAAATGAGTCAGGAGAGGGAAGCTGCAGCTCAGCGCTCATGGACCGCAGGGTGATTCCAGGGGAAACCTTGTTGGACTCCCATCAGCCCTAGATACATGTTATGTAGCTAATTCCTGTCCTGCTGGAAAGCTATAAATGGGGAGCGCTCACAAAGTCATTTTGACTTTCCTCTTTGAGGCCTCTCCAAGCAGGCATCCATGGTCCTGTTTTTGTCTTTTTTTCCCCCCCCTCCCTTTTAAAACCTGGTTTCATCACTGGACTGGAAACGGATTCACACTGAGGTTGCAGTGGCTCCCGCAGTTGTAAATGTCCCCTGCATTTTAACCTGGACCAAAGCCCTGAGCTAGAGAGGCGGCTCTGGCTTGGCATTTCCATTGCCTTGGCCAGGTGTGTGGGTGGGAGGTTGGAGAGGTTTCCCAGCGCCTCTGAGGTGGTGCCCACCATTGCTCACCTCTGAACCCTGCCAGCCCTGGACTCCTAGATCCTGCTCTGTCCACTATGAAGAGAGGTTGCTGAAGACCTGGGAAGTGCCTGCTGGTCTGTGGGGTTTCTGGTTTCTGATTCTGCTGCCATGTAACTTTTCTTTTGTGATGTAGTTTTTCTTTCTGGATGAGTAAGAAGCTCCTGGAGATAGTTGGTGTTGGGGCTGGTGGTGGAGGTGGAAGTCCAGTCCTTGGGGTAGGTGGTGACCCCACTCTAGGCAGGCCCTTGAGCATTTGGGTGAAGTTACCTCCTCCCTTAGGAGGGGCTGGAGGGTGAGGACAGGGGGTCCCAGGACTGTCTCTTCCAGGTGCAATTTGCCAGGGGACAGATATATCCCAAGTCCCTGGTTAACTAATCCATGGAGGTAGACCCTTTCTTCCATGGCCCCACACTCTCCTACCTTGGGGTAGGGTCATTTGACTCAAATTTTAATGAACAAGGAATTACTTAGGAATAGGAATCCAATGTGAAGAAAGCAAGATAATTGTCAAAATTGGGGCTTGGCAGTACTTAGGAAGCTGAGACTGGAGGATCCAGGTTCACGGCCAGCCTCAGGTACTTAGTGAGGCCCTCTGTAACTTAGTGAGACCCTGTTTCAAAATAAAGAATGAAAAATAGGACTGGGGGTGTAGCTCGGAGGTAGAATGCCCCTGGGTTCAATCCCTAGTACTGCAAAAAAAAAAAAAAAAAATGGGCTTGGTCTTTTTTTTTTTTTTTTCCTGATGTCAGCAGGGATTGAACCCAGGACCTCGTGCATGCTAGGCAAGAGCTCTAGCATTGAGCTACATCCCCAACTCTTTTACTTTGAGATAGAGTTTTGCTAAGTTCCCCAGGTTGGCCTCTAGCTTGCTATCCTCCTGCCCTGTCTTCCCCAGTACCTGGGATTACAGGTGTATGCCACTGTACCGGACAAGGTCTTTTATTATGTGAGCTTGGGCACATTTCTTAACCTCTTTGGTCCTTAGCTTTCTCATCAGGAGAATGAAGGTTACTGTCTCATTGGGTCGGTATGCCAATCAAACAAAAGGGGTGTGCCAAATGCTCAACTGTGCGCCTGGTTCTGTCCCCACTCCTCACCATACCCTGGGGCAGCTGACTTAGATGGTATTGCCTCAGTTACCCTGGCTTTGTCCAAGCAGGGGCTGCTGTCCACGGGTCCTGGAACTGCGTGGCCAAAAATCTAAAATCACTGTGGAAGGGAGAGTAGCCCAGCCCCTCACCCCTGCTTCACCCCAAGCATGTGTATGCCAGGAAGTCATTCTAGCCTCTGCTCTCTTATCAGTGTTCAGGGGCTTGGTTGTGCAAACTCACATTCCTCCAGAGAACAGACAGCCCAGGGAGCCTCCTCCAGCTTGTGAAATCTCAAGAGGGAACAGTGTTCCTGGTATCTGGCTTCCCGTGATGCTCTCCCTGACCTCCCTCGTTCCAGGGCTTCCTTCTCTGAGACTGTGCCCATGTGAGCATGGTCCCTAGAAATAGCTTATAGTCCATAGGCTCGAGTTCAATCATGATCTTGGAAATTTGAGGACAGTGTCTAATGAAGAAGTTCCATCTTAAGCCATTGTGGTGGTGCACGCTGTAATCCCAGCATTTGGGAGGCTGAGATCGGAGGATCCCGGTTCGTGGCCACCCTCAGTTACCTAGTGAGGCACTCCACAACTTAGTGAGACCCTGTTTCAAAAAAAATAAAGACTAAAAAAATAGGGCTGAGGGTATGAGCGTATAGAATGCCCCTGAGTTCAATCCCCAGTACCGTAAAAAAAAAAAAAAAAAAAAAAAAAGTTCCATCTTCCTTCGCACTAATGTGCAGGAAGCTTCCCTTAGAGGAGGTATGCTAAATGACGGAGGATATGGATCAAAAGGTACAACTCAGTGAGGTGTGGGGATGCATGCCTAAAATCCCATTACATGGGAGGCTGAGACAGGAGGATCATAGGTTCAAGGTCAGCCTTGGCAATTTAGCAAGGCCTCAGCAACTTAGCATGACTCTATTTCAAAACAAACAAAAAATAATAAAAAGGGCTGGGAGTGTAGCTCAGAGGTGGAATGCCCTTGAGTTCAATACCCAGTACCAACAAACAAGCAACAAACAAACAAAAACAAAAGACAGACACAATCCCTACCCTTAAGGACAGATGGTAGAGTCAGGTCTGTGATACAGGGGGCCACAGAGGAGCTGATGCCCAAGAGGAGGCCTGACCGAGACAGCTCAGAGGTATTGCGGATAGGCAGGATCTCATGGGAGGGACCCAGAGCCAGGAGAGTGTGGCTAGCTTGGGAGTCTAGGTGTCTCAATGCAGGTGTCTGGGGAGGGCTGGACTATGGGGTGTCAGGGATGAGGCTGGAAGGGCTGGCAAAAACACCAAGGTCATATTAGGGAGCCAGAGCTTTATTCTGAGCATAATGGAGATCATAGAAGTGAGATAATGGACTCTTGGGGGAAAAAAAAGAAACCCTTTGTAGATGTAGACCCGCTCTATGAGCACAACCAGTCATGATGTCTCTTTAGTTAGAGGATCAAAATATCGGCATATGCTTGTACCAGATCAAATAGAACAGAAACACGATCAGTTTAAATGCCACCAAATCTGAAAACTTGTGCTGATTTATGGATAGACTGCTTAACCCAAAATAATTATCTTGAACCCCAAATATCAAATAATTGACATGGAATTTTATTTCTTTTCCCATGGAGCTATACCCCTAATCCTTTTTATTTCTTTTATTTCTTTAAGTCCAGGCTGGCCTTGAGCTTAAGGTCCTCCTGCCTTAGCCTCCCCAGTTGCTAAGATTGCAGGTGTGTGACACCGTGCCTGGCGGAATTTAATTTTCAAAGAAGCTTGCCTGAAAACCATATTTCTTCCCAGGCAAATCAAAGAGTTCAGCCCTGGGCATGTCACTCATCTCCTCTGAGAGATGAGGGGTGCAGCACCCTGCCTTTGGGGTGTGTATATCTTAGCTGTCGCTAAATAACCTGTTTGTGCCTTCCACAACCTGGAATTCTTTTCAGGAGCATAAGTCAAGAACCCACCTGGAAGCCGGGTGTGGTGCCACATGGCTGTAATCCCAGTACTTGGAAGGATGAGACAGGAGGATCACAAGTTCAAGGCCAACCTCAGCAATTTAGAGAGAATCTCAGCAACCTAGAAAAACCTATTTCAAACAAAAAACCAAACCACCAACAACAAAAGGGCTAGGGGTAGCTCAGAGGTAGAATGCACCTGGGTTCAGTCCCCAGTACAACCAACTAATCAACTAATCAACCAACTAATCAACCAACCAACCAACCAACCAACCAACCAACCAACCAACCAACCAACAAACACATTCGTGGATGGAGTTGAGATCCCATTGCCCCTTAGAGGGCCCTCCTTGAACCCCTGTCTGGCAACAGAAAGACTTTAAGCAGAGGAATGACTCAGTTGGATTGCAATTTAGAAAGACAATAATTTCCTTCAGAACCTTCACCCCTGGGCTCCAGGTCCCATGAAGTTGCCTGATGCCACTGAGCACAGGTTTCCCCCCAAGTTTGAAAGGCTTCAAATTGAGTCATAATATAAAGGCAATTTATTAGGAGCAGACAAAAAAGGAGCTGGGCGTCAGAGCAGAAGATGCTGGTACAACAACGTAGCATGCTCTCTGCTTCTGATGAGTACTCAGGGTTTCCATACCAGAAATGCTAAGGAACAATTCTGATAACTTGAAACAAAACTGGTCCTTTCTGTTTCTGCCTGCCTCCCCCTTCCAGTGCTGGGGATCAAGCCTTACACGTACTAGGTAAGCCCTGCAACACTGAGCTACAGCTTATCTGTGTTTTTATCACCCCCGTTTTATAGGTAAGGAACCTGTAAAGAGACCAGTAACTTTCCTGGAGTCTCAGAATGAATAAGAATCAAAGCAGGAACTTCATGTTCCTGACTTATATTTTTTATTTTATTTTATTTTTTGTGGTCTTGGGTATTGAACCCAGTGGCATTCACCTCTGATCTATACTCCCAGACCCCTTTGTGCGTGTGTGTGTGTGTGTGTGTGTGTGTGTGTGTGTGTGTGTGGTACTAGGGATTGAACCCAGGGGCATTCTACCTCTGAGCTACACCCCCAGCCGTATTTTATTTTTATTTTGAAACAGGGTCTCAGTAGTTTGATGAGAATCTCACTACTTGGTGAGGCTGTACTTGAACCTGTGGTCCTCCTGTCTCAGCTTCCCAAGTACGGGGATTACAGGTGTGTGCTACCATGCCCAGTTTCTTTTTTTGTTTGAAAACAGGGTCTCATTAGGCTGCTGAGAGTCTTAGTTCCTAAGGCTGGCTCAAACTTGTGAACCTCCTGTCTCAGCTTTGAAAGTACTGGGATTATAGTCATGCTCCACCATGCCTGGCTCCTGACTTGTATTTTTAACCCCTACTTCTATCTGCCTGGGTACAGTGGGCGGGGAAATGAGAGGAAATGGAAAAGAAAGAGCAGATAGAGACTCAGCCCATTCTCTTTAGCGCCTAATATTTTTTCATTAAAGAGATGGTAGTTGTGACCCATGAATTAATTTCATGGCCCATAATTGGTTACAACCCACAAGATGATAGAATACAGACACTAAAATGAGGGCTGGGGCATGGGTGAGGTATTTTCTCTCTATCCAAAATGACTTAATTTTATCCGTTTTAAGTAAAACACGCATTTACTAGAACAGCGGCAAAAATTTATGGTGCAAAGTGGAATCATTAATTTATTACATGATTGATTAGTTCAAAAGTCATCTGTCGAGCATCTATACTGGACTAGACCCAGGGATACAGGAATGAATAAAAATATAATGTCTCTCTTGGGAAGCATATAATCTAAGGCAGGAAGAAAGCCATCAAAAGTCATTTTCGGTATTGCCTGGTAAGTGCTAAGTAAGGGAACTTGTGTGTAATGAGGACACAGGTCAGGGGCTCTGAACCCAGCTCATGAGTGTCCTGAAGTAGTGATGTCGCAGAAGTATCAAGGGGGAATAGGTAGGTGTCAGGAGAAGACTGGATGGGGCGGGGGGGATGGTGAACGGGGCATCCAGGAAGGGCGGTCAGGACAGACATCATATTCCACAATGTGTTCAGTATATTATAGCTGGTTGGATTCTGCAGGTGTCAGATGAACCAGGACAGAAAAGCAAGAACAAGGCCCTGGAGAATCTTGTAGGCCTTGTGAGGTCTTGAACTTTTCTTCTAGGTGATAGGAAACTATTGAAAGTCAAAAAAGTGCTTTCTTGCTTTTTCCTAGGAAACCAGTGAAGCATCATTGCATCCTTACCAGCCTTTAATGTTATTCTAATTCAACAGCTGAACAGCGGCTTAGTGTTGTGTTAATTTGCATTTCCTTGAAAACTGGTTAAACATTTTTTCATGTGTTTATTAAGCTATTTGTAAATATTCAGACCCCCTTGCCCATTTTTTTACTGGGATTTTACTATTTTTCTTATCCATTTACGAGTTATTTATTCAGTGATCTGGGGATTGAACCCAGGGATGTTGTACCTCTGAGTTACACCTCCAGGCTTATTTTATTTTTAAATTTTATTATTATTATTATTATTATTATTATTATTATTATTACTATTATTATTTTTGCAGTACTGGGAATTGAACCCAGGGGCATTCTACCCCTAAGCTATACCCCCAGTCCTATTTTTTTATTCTTAATTTTGAAACAGGGTCTCACTAAGTTGCGGAGGGCCTCACTAAATAACTGAGGCTGGCTGCGAACTCAGATCCTCCCGTCTCAGTCTCCTAAGTACTGGGATTACAAGTGTTTGCCACCATGACTGGCTTATTTTTTACTTTTAAGCAAGGTTTCACTAAGTTGCTGGGGGTCTTGCTAAGTTGCTGAGGCTGTCCTTGAGCCTCTGATCCTCCTGTCTCAGCCTTGCAGGTGTGTGCCATCATGCCCAGTTTATATGAGCTCTTTATATATTAAGGATAAGAACCCTTTGTCATATTTATTTCATATATTTCCACCCAGCCTTGTCATTTGCCTTTTAGCTTTACTTAGAATGGCTTTTGACATCCAGAAGTTTTAAATTGGGTGTAGTCCAATGTATTGATTTGTCTTTCCTTAGTGATTTCTTCCATTGCTTTTATGTTTAGAAAATCCTTTCTCGTCCAAAGATCAAATAAATATCACTGAAATGTTTGAAGCAGTAGAGTGCCATGGGTAGATGATTAATAATATACAGGTTAGGTGTAGTGGCAGGAAAAAAAAAAAAAAAACTAACAGGAGAGAAGAAACCAATTCTGTTTTTACTCCAAACCCAGCCCAAGGCTATAGGTGAGAATAGTGGGGATCAAAGAGTTGGACAAAAGAGTGAGGAGAGATAGGGAGGGGTTTGAGGGTCCAGCAGGAGATAGGGAGGCAGGGGAGATGGGAGTCCTACATAGAGGAAGCCACATCCCCGTGCTGGGGATACTGGGAGATACTACGAGGGAGAAGATGAAGGAATAAGCCTCATCTACATGCTGGGGATACTGGGAAAAACACACAAGTTCTATCCCCATAGGATTATAATAGTCAGTGAGGGAAGATAGACATTACACAAATGATTGCTTAAATATATGTAAAATTAAAAGCTTTAAATGTGTTTTAAGAGATGGAATCTTATGGAAGATTGTGTGAGAGATGGACGTATCCAGATGTCAGGAAAGGTGTTCACTAAGAGGGCTCTTTGATATACTCTCTGGAGGGTAAGTGGGAGTTCAGAGGTGGGGTGGAAACACAGGCCAGGAGAGCATGGTAAGAGCATGGGCCAAGGTCCTGAGGCAGGAGGACAGGAACAGGAGGACAGTAGTGGAGACTGGCCAGAGTGAATGGAGAGTAGACAGGAAGGAAGGCAAGGAGAAGATGAGGCCGAAGGTAAAAATCACCCCAGACCTTGTCGGTCATGTGAAGGACTTTGGACTTTTTTTTTTTTTTTTTTCCAGTACTGGGGATTAAACTCAGAGGCATTCTACTTCCGAGCTATACCCCCAGCCCTATTTTTTATTCTTTATTTTGAAACCGAGTCTCACTAAGTTGCGGAGTGCCTCACTAGGTAGCTGAGGCTGGCCACGAACCCGGATCCTCCGATCTCAGCCTCCCGAATGCTGGGATTACAAGTGTGTGCCACCACGCCCAGCGACTTTGGACTTTTAACTGAGGAGCTATGTGAGTCCATTCAAATGGTTTATTCAAAGCTGTGGGGTTGGAATGGAGGTAGAGACAGGATCAGATCTGTGTTTTGAGAAGCGTCTTCTAAGATTTCTGTGTTGCTGTGGTCTGAAGGGTGGTGTTCCCCATCCATATGTTGAAACCTGATCCCTAACGTGATTGTATAAGAGCTGAGTCCTTTGGGAAGTCGCTAGATCATAAGGGCTCACCCTCATGAATGGGATTAGTGCCCTTCTAAAAGCAGCTTGAGGGAGCCTAGGCACCTCTTTTGCCATGTGAAGACAGAGGTAGAAAGTGCCACTGGGTCCTCACCAGACACCAAACCTGCTGCACCTTGATCTTGAACTTCCCAGCCTCCAGAACTGTGGGAAATGAATTCAGGATGCTGCAAATTACCCAACCTAAGGTATGTTGCTCTAGCAGCCCAAATAGACTAAGAAATATTTGGGGAACCCGTTGGAGGGGCCAAAGTGGATAGGAGAGCCCTGGGGCCATGGTAGCAGTCTAAGCAAGAGATGGTGGCTGGATTGAGGCAGGAACATGAAGACACAAAGTGAAGGGAGTGCATACATTTGAGAAGTACTTAGAAAGTAAAATAAATAGGACTTGGGGTGAATTGGATATGGGATAATGATTTAAGACAATAGCACATTAAGAAAGATTACTAGATTTTAGGATTATACACCTACATGGGGGTAACTGCTTGGGGATAGGGATCCCTGGTAGAGGAAACACCAGAAGAAGATCAGGTTTGGGCAAACGGTCAAATGCATCTATTTTGTATTTGGAGAGTTTGAGGTGCATTTGAGACATCTGAGTTGAGTTAGAGATAATGGTTGAAGAGCAGGGAAGACTGGGTTGAAGACTTTTCATGGGTCATTATTGTTAGAATGGTGCTATAGGTCACCATGGGGAGATGCTTGGGAAAGAGTATGGAGTGAGGTGAGCAGAGGGCCATACAGAGCTCCAAGACTGAGCATGATTTTGGGCCAGTTCACAGCTCTGCATAGTTATCTTGCTGGTTAAATGAAATACTATATGCCCAGTGCCTGGCATACAGTAGACATTCACTAAATGGTAGACACATCTGCCTTTTTGACTCTGCTCTCTTTATTTTATTCCTTTGTCTCTTTTGGATCTATGTACTGTAGTCTGAAACTCAGATCTAATTCTCGTAACTTGAGATGGCCTCTAGGATATCTAGTGTATAAACCAGGCATGCTCTCCTCCAAGACCCAGACCTGCAGATCCTACCTCGTGTGTGTGTGTGTGTGTGTGTGTGTGTGTGTGTGTGTGTGTGTGTGTTGCTGGGGATTGAAACAGGGGCAGTCTACCTCTGAGCTATACCCCCAACCCTATTTTATTTTTTTTATTTGGAAACAGGGTCTTGCTAGCTTGTTTGAGAGCCTTGCTAAGTTGCTGAGGCTGGCTTCAAACCTTTGATCTTCCTGTCTCAGCCTCCCAAATGCTGCCACCACACCTGACTATAGCGCCTGCCTCTTGAGAGCTGCCTGGAACTGAATGAAGTTGGCTCTTTGTTTACCTGACCGATGATAGAAGCTCAGGGAGCCAATTTTCTTAGCACATGCCGCAACATCTACTGGATGATCACACCTTAGAATGATAATCAATGCCACCTTGCATTTCTAGAACGGCTTGTATTTATTTTTCCAGAGAATTTTCACAATGATTATCTCAGTTGTTCATCACAGGATTTTTTCATTATGAAATTCATTTGCATACTTTATTTATCTATAGTGTTTTCACTGCTAAAACAATAGCATTCCGAGCAAACATGCATATGGATGGTTTACAGATTCACTTCATTCTTAATCGCAAGCTTGCCTTCTCTTGTTTTCCCTTTTTTTTGGTTAAATCATGAGTTTTATCATCCTGGCTGTATTCTTTCACATGCTTCAGTTATTCTCAAAATCATGCGTCTGTTATTTCTCTTCCTTTTTAGCCTCTGCCTTCATCATCTTCTCTCTCCAATACTGAGGGGTCTGGACCCCAAAGCCCATTGTTCCAGCACATTCGGAGACTCCTGTTTTTGACTCCTCTTCACCTCATTCCTCTGCGCCGCAGGTGCTGTTTATTCTGCATTGAAACTTCCCATTACCTTTAACTAGAGATTTGTTATGCAAGACAACCTCACGATCCCGCAGCCTCATCCGTATTCTCCCTTTGCCCCTGGCATCTTAAAGATTTTCTTCTGCTTCTCAGTCTCAGATCAGTCCTCCCCTCCCCTTTCTGCATAATACTTCCCTGATTTCCCTTTCTGTATTCTTGATCTTTGTCTTCTGCTATCTGTATTCATCTTCTTATTAAACATGTGTCAAGCACCTACTCTGAATCAGACTCTATGCTGGGCTCTGGGGATTTGAAGACTCATGACCTGCTCTTTGACCTTGAAGTGCTTGGTGTCTGCACCATGAGTCTTATGGTGGCACACTTGAATCATTCTCTGAACAGCTTAAAATATCCGAATGCCAGAGTCATAGCCCCAGAGATTCTGATTAAATGGTTCCAAGCCATTGTTATTTTTCAAAAGAGATTCTAATGTGCATCCAGGGATGAGAACCACTTACTGGGCTAATGGATGAGACAGATGTGGAAATGATGTGAAGGCAGAAGTAAGCAGAAGGGGCTGGAGGAGAACAGAAGCCCCTCACCCAGTCTGGGAAGTAGCAAGGCAGCCATGGTTACCCAGAGTAGGGGCAGTTCAGAGCATGGACTTGGGAGCCAAAGACACAGTCAAATCTCAGCTCTGCCACTCACTCGTCTGGATGGAGCTAGTGACCTTATACAAATCGCTTAAGCACTCTTGAGTTTCAGGGCTCTTGTCAATATAGTGTGTGTGTGTGTGTGTGTGTGTGTGTGTGTGTGTGTGTGTGTGAATCCAGGGAGCTAATGTATGTGATTTGCCTAGTCCACTGCCTTACCCACAATAGATGCTCCAAGAATTGTAGCCATGTACACTTTGAGATACCACAACACACACACTGATCTGGCAGCAGGTACTCAGTGACCTTCTGTGTTTGTTCTGGGGCCCATCTCTGCCCGAGTGTCACACTTGGTTTGGTCCATCTCTGTGCAGTCTTTGAGCTCGTGTCTGAGCCTCAAGCCCCTCCGTGCTGCACCCCTGCCCCCAGTTGTTTTGTGCCTCTGTCACCTCCCCTGCTTTCCTCAGCACTGCTCCCTGGCCTGCTGCCTGGCCCAGAGCTTATTGTTAACCAGAACATGATGACTCTCCCACAGCTTCCTGTCTGTTCCACTGCGACTTTTCTTAATCTGGCTGAGTGGTTCGCTACCACCCAACACAGCACCCACAGCCTTGCCTGCTGGTTGAAGGGCTGTGGGGGCACTTTAGCCACAGTGGTGGGCTCTAGCTCACAGAGCTGCCCACCGTGCCTTCTAGATGCAGTCCTGCATCCTTGGCTGGCCTCTCCTGCAGCAGCAATCCAAGCTTTGCTGGATCTAGAGACAGCTGAGAGAACATGGTAGCCAGACACGAAGTCCCTGGGGAAGCACTTTTTATGTGTTTTATAGATTGGCCAATTCTGAAATAATGTTCCGTTCTGTTATGGCAGCCTCACTGCCACCTTCTCTGAGCCTTTCCTTGTTCCTGAAACAGAGCTGTGAGCGTTGATCTGATGTCCACGCTTTCTCACAGAACACCACCTTTATCTGTCTCCTGTCTTTCAGCTCCGCAGGAGCCCTGCAGCTCCTGGCTCTCCTGTGGAATATCTGTGTGTGGCACCATCTGCATGCCACTACTCTGTTGTTCCTTTCTAAGGACCAGGAATTTTATTCTTCCAGACTTCTCTCTTTGGCTCCTTGATTTAGTTTACAGTAATTTCCGCATCAATCCATCACCTTCACCATTCCTCTCTCTTCTCATCATTATTTACCACTGCACATGGAATTATCTATTTTGCTCCTTAAAACTTTCGGCTTTATTTTTCCTTGAGAGAGGGTTTCTTTTGTCTTTCCAGGTGACCTGGCCCCACCTGGCTTACAAAAGGTGGACAAGGCTCCTTTTTCTTTGATCACTGTTGTTGGACTGATCACTTCCTCCCAACCTAAGAAGATTTTGTGCACCCACATGCCCTGTCCTCTGGAGGACACAGCCCAAACCCATCTTGCTGAAGTTGATGGACTCCCTAAGACATCCTGGGAGACCTATAGGAATGGCAATTATTATTCCTGTTTTTTATTTTACTATTATTAGTATTTTATTTAGTATTTGTGGCACTGGGGATTTAACCCAGGGACATTCTACCTCCGAGCTACACCCTAGTCCTTTTTTTTGTTGTTGTTTATCTGTTTGTTTTGAAACAGGATCTCACTAGGTCCCTGAGAGTTTTGCTAAGTCGTTGAGGCCGGCCTAGAAGCTGTGATCCTCCTTTCTCAGGCACTCAAGTACTGGGACTACAGGCATGTACCACTGCACCCAGCTTATTAGTCTTATTTATTTTTATTTTTATTTTTTTGGTACTGAGGATTAAACCCAGAGGCATCCTGCCTTCAAGGTATACCCCTGGCCCCATTTTATTTGGAAACAGGGTCTCACTAGGTTGCTGAGAGCCTCACTAAAGTTGCTGAGGTGAGGCTGGCTTTGAACCTGCAATCCTCCTGTCTCAGCCTCCCAAGTACTGGGATTACAAGTGTGTGCCACCACATCTGGCTAGTGTTGTTTATTAAAATAGAAAAATGAGACTTGAGAAGGAAGTAACTGAGAACTAGGAAGAGGAACTGCTCTCCAAACTCATGGGGTAGTAAAGAAAGAACTTGGAATCTCCAGTTCATTGCTTGTCCACACCTAAACCTAAAGTGACAAGAGACCTGAGAGTCAGCCAGTGCAAAGCAGAACTCTGGACTCTGTTCTCAGGAAGTTATCAGAACATCCCTGTTGGTGTGAGCCTGTGACCCTGACCTGTTGGTCTGTTGAGTTTATGCTTCAAAATGGTAGGTAAATTGTCATGTCTCTATTTGTAAGTTGCCACTTACAGGGACTCTGGGAAGAGGATTTAGCAGCATCTTCTCTTGAACACAGGGTACAGCGAGGCCTGCAATATCTTTCTAATGGTTTTCTGATTTGGACATGCCTCGGGCAAACTTCTGTGTGTTCTGTTTGGATGAGAAGTTTCAGCTATCCGGCCAAATTTTCCATTGCTCCACTCACTTTTGACCTCATGCTTCCTGCACAGGTGAGACTAGTGGTGTGTGGGTGGGTGTGTGCTTACATGCGTAGGTAGGGTTTGCTGTTGCCAACTATGACTATCCATAGGAGACCTCTGTTTGACAAGAGGCAAACTTTCTTCTCTCCTTTTCACCTTTCTTTAGAATTTCCACTCCAGCATTCCTCTCCGTGGTGGTGGAGTGATAGAGCATGTGTGGTATGTCTCTTCACACTATTCTTCATTCCTGCCTAGGATGAGGAATGTCTAGGGTGGCTGGACAGAAGCTAGTATCACTGAGTTCCCTTTTCCTAGTGGGCAGGGCTGCTGGGACTCAAGATCAGACAGAGGCCAGCGGCCGTTGCTAAGCGTTCTCTGTAGGTTTCATCCCACCTCTGCAGACAGTTGCGTGTGCATGCGTGCATGTAGTATGTTCTAATGTCTAGATTTGAGGTGAGAGGTTCATTCACAATTTGACCTGAATCACCCAACACAAATGCTAGGAAAGCCTGTGGTTTGAGAGCAGGAACGTGCCAGAGGAGATGAATAGACTTGGTATTTGCTTCCCCTTTGGTTCGGGATCCTTGTGTGTCTTGTGCCATCGATTTGATCTCCTTGGGGCTTGCAGGAGGGGAGAAAGTATGCTACTCAGAGTCCCTAACATCTGTCATCATGTGACAGGTGTGATAAAGTCATAAAAACATAAACAGTGTGAAAAAATCGAAAGGTAAACTCATTAATTTCAGAAATACAAGATATGCTTAGGAAAAAAAGAAAGGGAAGAAGAAAAGAGAAGTCATCTGTTCCTTATCAGTGTTGTAGAGTGCTAAAGCCAAGAGAAACCTCCAGAGGCAGGGGACTCTGATGGGTTGAGTCCCTGCTTCATATTGGGAGCTGTTTCAAATGCCTTATGTGCATTATTTCATGTACTCTTCATAACAGAGGAACAGCCTTACGAGACCAGCATGAATATTCCCATACAACCAAAGCAGGTCAAAGCGCTTGCCAAGGTCATAGAATGACCTAGTAACTGTTTTGGGATGAGAACCTAGGTCTCCCAAGTCCCATTTTCAGATGCTTGCCTAAATTGTGCTTTGTCCAGTTTTATGAAGGGTGGACCTGTGCATGGTCCCTGAGGATGGCTGAACCCTCAAACTTCCTGCGGTCTGCAGCATCCTGGTTGAACAACCCCTGGGTGTGACCGTGTGTAACCAGTCCCTCCCTCCCTCCTTTCTTTGGCACTGGGGATTGAACTCAGGGCATTCTACCTCTGAGCTACACCCCGGCTCTATTTTATTCTAAAACAGGGTCTCACTAAGTTTCGGAGGGCCTGGCTAAGTGGCTGAGATGGACCACGAACCTTTGATCTTCCAGTCTCAGCCTCCCAAGTACTAGGATTATAGGCCTGCATTACCACACCCATCAGGCTTTTCCCTTTCTTAAGTACACAGAGAAAAAAAGTTTTTCTTGTTCGAGGACAAAGTTCAGGGAACAGTTTCACCCAGAAGGTGGGGCTGAGTGCTGCAGTCCTGCCAGCTATGAATGATTAACCAGGACACCTGGAATATGGCCTGATAAGGCTCAAGACAGAGCAAGGACCCAAGTTCATGTCCTTTTCTCTGGGTGTTAGGCGGCCCCTCCCTTTTCATGCTCCTTGTATACAGTTGGGAGTTAGGATATACGGCTCTTTACCTCCCTTGTAGGTAGAGTTCCAGATTAATGTCTTACGTCTTTCATTCCTAGGTGTTTTCCTGAAACCTATTGAAATCACTTGTGTGCCCAGAGAAGAGCAACTGCATGCCGAGGCTCTGCTGAAGGACGGGAGCTGGAGCCTCGCTGACTCCTGCTTGCCCCTTACAACAACCACTTGGCTCAGCGGCCACCTCCTCTCAGGTTTAGGCTGTGCCGTTCCCTCTCCCTGCAACAGCCCAGCCACCTTGTTCCTCAAGGCACACATCAAATGTTGCCCAGTATGATAAAAGCGAATACTTATACAGGAATGCTACATGCCAGACGTGTTTACTTTTAATCCTCTCAACAACCCTACAGTGTAGGTATCCTTGTGATTCCTACATTGCAAATTTGGAAAATAAGACACAAATTGGGTGTAATGGCACACACCTGTAACCCCAGTACTTGGGAGGCTGAGACAGGAGGATCGCAGGTTCGAGACTAGCCTCAGCAACTTAGTGAGCCCCTTAGCAACTTAGTGAGACCCTGCTTCAAAATAAAAAATAAAAAGGGCTGGGGTGTAGGTCAGAGGCATTCTGCGACTGGGTTCAATTCCCAGTACAAACAGGAAGAAAAGAAAGAAAGAAAGAAAGAAAGAAAGAAAGAAAGAAAGAAAGAAAGAAAGAAAGGGAAAGAAAGAAAGGGAAAGAAAGAAAGAGAAGTAAGAATGAAGTACAGAGAGGTTAAATAAAAATTCCAAGATGACATTGTTAGTACATGGCAGAGCTGAGATGGTACTTAGGTCTATTCCCAAATATAGTTATGCCCCACTTAACCACGGGATATATTCTGAAAAATTCATCAGTACATGATTTCGTCATTGTGTGAATGGCACAAAGTGTACTTACACAAAGTAAAGAAGGTACAGGTTGTTAGGGAGTAAACTCATGAGAAGACCAGCAGGGAGTTGCGAACAAAATTTATTTCAGATTCGAATCTGGGCCCCCGCCATACCCAAAACAGTAGTTGGGTAGGCAGAGACCCCGAGCCTCATGAACATGGATATTTTATACACAAGAGGGGGGTGGATATGTGACCTTTACATTGATTGGCTACTGCATAGTGGAAAGTCCCCCTATGCGGTTCACAGATTTGAAACAAATGACTCCAGGATACGGGTCTGGGCAGGAGTTCAAGAGGGGCATGGTGACCTAGCTTGTCTTCTGTCCCCAGGCTTTAGTTACCCACAGGTGGGCTGGTAATTTTCCACCCTAGAACATTACATGGCTGCTCTCATAAGATGGCCTTACTTATGCTAACCCACCAAATCACCCTATAACACAGGTTACTGTCACATATATGGCCTGTCATTGACCAAAACGTCTATATGTAACACCTGACTGTACCAAAGTTGGCAGCAGTGTGTAGTGAGGGATTCAAGGTTGGGTTCACCTTCTGATCTTACCACTTAAAGCTCTGTGGGCTTGGGAATGGCTTAGTGGTTTTAAGCCTCACGTTTTTCATCTCTACAAGGGTCTTATAGTTGTTTATGAAGTTTAGGAGAGATCAATTAAAGTATTGAGGATTTGTAAGTAAATGGTAAATATGAATTCACTTTGCCTCTTCCAACTTTGAATCCATTAATGACATAAAATATAGAACTTCAGCCTAGAATAGGACACCAGCCCTGGAAAGGGTGTTAGCAATGGCCTGGTCCAAAGCACTGACTGAAGGGTGAGGAAGTAACAACAGCTGTCAAGGGCAGCCACACAGTCACTTAGATTATCAATTGCCTTTCCTATGATCTGTCCTCCTGACTTCCTCAGCAGTAGACTCCTGCTTTTAGTTGGGTTCATGGTATCTCAGAGAAAGGCTACATTTCCTAACTTTCCCTGGAGCTAGGAATGGCCATTTGGCCATGCCCGATAAGTGAGACATTGGTGGAGAAATCACGGGGTACTTTCTGGAAATCTCCTCTGCTTGGGAGGAAGCCAGCCCTCCTTCTCCTTTTCTTCCATCTTGTGGCTTGGAAGGCAGATCTGGTAACTGGAGCTCTGGCTGTCACCCTGGAGCAGGAGGATGTCACCCCCTAGGGATGATAGCGCCTTCACACTATCCTGAGCTATTCCCCTCTGCATTTATTTCACATGACACAGAAATAAACTTCTGTCCTGCTTAAGCCACTGTTACTTGGATTTCCTGTTGCTTGCAGTCTAACTTAATCCTAACTGACAGCATTAAAAATGGACTAGAACAAAATCCAGTGAATTATTGAGTTAATGGTGGGTCTCCCAAAGGAGCCTGATCTTTTCTTTATATCTCTGCAGATATTGGTGAAAGAACTGGGGGTTTCCACAATGAAACTTTTTCTTTTCTCTCTTTCTTTCTCTTCCTTCCTTCCTTCCTTCCTTCCTTCCTTCCTCTCTTCTCTCTCTCCCCTCTCCCCCCTCTCCCCCCCTCCGCCTCCTCTTCTTCTTCTTCTTCTTCTTCTTCTTCTTCTTCTTCTTCTTCTTCTTTTTTCTTTCTCTCTCTCTCTCTACCTCTGAGTTACACCCCCAGGCCTTCATTTTTTATTTTTATTTTTTTTTTCTGGTACTGGGGATGGAACCCAGGGGCATTCTACCCCCAAGCTACACCTCCAGCCCTACTTTATTCTTTTATTTTGAAACAGGGTCTTGATAAGTTGCAGATGGCCTCACTAAGTTGCTGAGGTTGGCCTTGATAAGTTGCAGATGGCCTCACTAAGTTGCTGAGGTTGGCCTTGAACCTGCAACCCTCCTGTCTCAGCCTCCCAAGTACTGGGATTACAAGAGTGCTCATTTTTTGATGTTTAATTTTGAAATAGAGACTCACTAAGTTGCTGAGGCTGGCCTCAAACTATAATCCTCCTGTCTCAGCCTCCCAGTACTGGGCTTACAGATGTGCACCACCATGCCCTCTCACAATGAAACTTCTTGAAGTCCTAAGATGACTTCTCTGGCCTTATGGGTGTGGGTGGGGTTACCTCTAGAAACCTGGGTTGTAACTAGAGGACGGTGCTCCGTTATAGGTGGTCTGGATGCTATCAGTGCTCCCTCTCGAGCCCCAGAGGGACAAACCTGTGGGCAGAGTCATCCTGCCCTTTGCAACGTGGGTCTCTGCATGAGGTCCATTCCCCAGGCTCCAAGTTAGTGGGCTGGGGAAGCCTGAGAAAGCCAGGAAGGATCAGCGAGGCAGGCTGATTATTCCTCCTTCTGTTCCTGCTGCTGCTAATGGCATGTTTTGAAATTGATAGTTTCTTTTTTCCCCTCAAAAATACATTCCTCCCTTTGCTTTTTTTCTTTTTACCTTTTTTAAGTTAATTTTTTCATCATGAAATGTTTCAAAGATTAGACGAGAATAGAGAAGCACATAATGAATACCTATTTATCTTCCATTAAACTGTATCAAATCTTAACATTGTGTCATATTTGCATCGGATCTCATTGAAAGAAATAAAACATTACTGATATAATTGAAGCTCTTGGTATATGCTCCTCTCACTCCATTTTTCTCCCTCCTCCTCAGAAGTAACTCTTACTATGAATCCAGTATTTATCATTCCTATGCATAGTTTTATACTTTTACTACATATTTATGTACCTGTTAATATAACATAGTGTTATTCAATAGACTTTTAGATGTTACATGTAAATTATAGCATATTCCACATATCATTGGATATTCCACTGTATAAACATTGTGCAAGGGGTTTTTCCATTTTCCAGTTGATGAATGTTTACACTCTTTCTTTTCTTTTTTATAGTCTAGACACTGCTGTAATGAGTTCCTATTGTCACCTCCTGGGGCATAGACATGAGAGATTCCTTAGGACAATTGTTGACCAATGACTACCCACAGGTGGAATTCGGCCACTGCATGCTTTTGTCAGGGATGGTGAAACAAGAATGATTTTTACAAGCTGGGTATGGTGGTGCACACCTGTAATCCCAGTACTTGGGAGGCTGAGACAGAAGGATCACAGGTTGGAGGTCAGTCTCAGAAATTTAGAGATCCTCAGCAATTTAGTGAGACTCTGCTTCAAATAAAAAACCAAACAAACAAACAAACAAAAAACAAAAAAAACCCCATAAAATAGGGCTGGGGCTGTAGCTCAGAGACATAATATCCCTGGGTTCAATCCCCAGTACCATACACACAGGAAAAGAGAGAAAGAAAGAAAGAAAGAGAGGAAGGAAGAAAGAAGGAAAGAAGGAAAGAAGAAAGAAAAAGAAACCAAAAAGAATAAAGAAAAGAAGAATGATTTTTACATTTTTTCCTTTTTGGAATTTGGCTTCTAATTTTAAAATTGTTGTAAAATGTGCATAACACAAGGCTTACTATTTTTACCCCCTTTCAGTGTACAGTTTAGTAAAATTGAGTATATTTATATTGAATACATTCATTTAGTGGAACTAAATACCTTGTACATCTTTCACTAACACCCATCTCACCCCATGCTGAAACTCTGCAGTGATTCAACAGTAACTCCCCATTCCTCCTACCCTCAGCTCCTGGAAACCCACATTCTCTTTTCGATCTCCATGAACTTGATTTCTCTGGGTACCTCATGGAGTGGACTTTTGTTCTCTTGTATCTGTCCTATTTCACTTAGCGTAAGGTCTTCAAGGTTCATCCAAGTTAAGACATGTGTCAAGATTTCCTTTCTTTTTAAGACTGAATAATATTCCTCTGTGTGTGGGTGTATACACCATATTTTCTTTTTTCATTCACCCTCCAATGAATTGTTTTTATATATTAATGGTTAAGAAATAAGAAGACTATTTTGTGACATGTGAAAATTACATAAAACTCAAATTGCAATGTCCATTAAAAAGTTTTATTGAAACACAGCCATGGGCATTTATTTAAGTGTTGTTTATGCTTTTATGCTAAAATAGCAGAGTTAATTAAGTGGTTGCCACAGAGAACATAGCTCGCAAAGCCTAAAATATTTACTATCTGGCCCTTTACAGAAAAAGTTTGCCAACTGTTCCATGTTATGTAATTACCTAGAGGTGATTGTTGCTGAATGGTAAGGTATGTGCATTGACTTTGAAATTCCAATGGCTTATAGCACACATTTATTCTGGGCTCACAGACCTGCAGGTTGTTTGGGGTTTAGCTGATCTCTGTAGCAGGCTCAGCTGAGCTTGACTCGAAGCCATGGGTTGGGTCCACATGCCTCTCATTTTCTTTGGACTTGTAGCTAACTGAGGCAAGTTTTTCTCATGGAAAAAGGCAAGAACTGATGAGGGTAGGTAAGTTCAAAGACACACATACAAAAAACCCACTTCAAATCTTTGCTAATGTTATACAAACATCCCTTTGGTCAGCCATAGATAAGCCCTAAGCTGAGGGCTCAGGAAATACACTTTGTCCACATGAAGCCATGGTAGGAGTGCAGATGTATGACTAACACCAGGAAGTGACGATCTGGAACCAGTAATTCAGTCTATCACAGGCATTGACCTTGTTTAGTTCAAGATCCTTTTTTTTTTGAAACAAAACCTAATGTGGGATTTCAATATATAACATGGAGAAAAGTGGAACTGCTTCGATTGCTCTGGGATGGTGTGAGCGGTGCTCTGGGATGGTGTGGGCAGAACCCTGCTTACTCAGCTTCCCTCTACTCCCCTGCAGGGCCTCCTGGGACATCTGCAGTCGGCCAGACTTCAAGGAATGTAGTTTGATAATCTGTCCTCTAAGTTGTTTGCCTTTCTGGGAGATAGCAGAATGTTCTCCCCCTGGCAAGATCCAGAGATCAGAAGCCACCCCTCACCAGGAGCAGACCTTCTCTTGATGGTCAGGTCTCAACAAGTGGCCAGATGCAGGCGCATGCCTGAGGTCACATCTGACTGTGGGCAAAGCCAGAGCACAAGATAAAAAACCAAGCTGGTTTATTTCGTGGTTCACCCCTAGCTCCTTGCCAGCCTCTGACTGGGGCCAGGGAGATCCTTGTCCTGTGGAACATCTTGCTTTCAGGTCATGAATCTCCCATTAAGGAGATGACAGCTTTCTATCATTATTAACTTCACTACGATCTCAGCAGTGTCTTTAGAACAGGCAGCCTCCTTGCTGGGCAGAGCTGAGCCATAAGTGAACCCCAACCTATGTGGCCTCTCTACTTCCCTACTGTCCCTCTGGCTCTCTGAGAAGCCTATGCAGGAAGGTACGATGCTCAGGAGATAGACTGGACCACTCCTACTGTGGCTCACAAGGTTGAGCTGATAGGTCTGAGTTCCCTGTGTCTGGCTAGGGACCAGGAAGCAGAGTTGGGGACAAGACTCCAGAGTCCCCTCCTGCCAGCCCCATTTACCCCTCCTTGGCTGCTTCAGTCAACATTCCCCCTGCTGTGATCAAACAACTGACCATGCACAACTGAGAGGAAGGAAGATTTATTTGCTCACAGTTCTAGAGATTTCAGAGTTCAATCCATATCAGACTGGGTCTGTGGAACTCAGGGCATGGTGGTGGGAAGCAGAGAGAGGGAGAGAGCAAGGGCTGTGCTCCTCACATCACAGAGGCTGGAAGCAAGAGCAAGAACAAGGGGAGGAGGGGCCTTATATAATCCCCAAGGCCACCCCACAAGGGACCCCTCCTCAGCAACCAGGCCTGGCCTCCAACATGGCTGCCCACTCTTCATGAAGTCTCAGGGGACATTACAAATCCAAACCATTAACCTGGCCCTTCTCCTAAAGCGCAATCCCCAGACCCTCCTCTGCGTTTTTGTTTTCCCCATTAGACTTCTCCTACAACGTTCTCATCCTTTACAATCTGACAATGTCTGCACTTTTGTTCTTTGGATCTAATTAAAGTGAACCATTCATTAAAAACCACCTTGGAGCCGGGTGTGGTGGCGCACGCTTGTAATCCCAGCATTCGGGAGGCTGAGACCGGAGGATCCGGGTTCGCGGCCAGCCTCAGCTACCTAGTGAGGCACTCCGCAACTTAGTGAGACCCGGTTTCGAAATAAAGAATAAAAAAAAAATAGGGCTAGGGGTGTAGCTCGGAGGTAGAATGCCCCTGAGTTCAATCCCTAGTACCGCAAAAAAACAAAAACAAAACAAAACAAAAAAACCACCTTGGGAAGTCGGGAGAAAGGCAGGGGCATCCTCTCTTATTCCTAGAGCCCAGGGTGGAGGAGATGTAGAGGAGGTCAACATGCTCCATCAATTCTGCAAATCTCTCCAAGCACCTCTTAGGTACCAGCCTCTGGATTAGGTACTGAGAAGATAGTAACAAATAAGGAACTAGGACTGGATACTTGTTTCCTTCTTTACTCAGGAGCCATACAGGCAGATTTTTCCAGGGCTTGCTTCCATGCAGCTGGCTGCTTAGATATTCTGTGTTGGGCCCTCAAACCAGCCAGAGCAGCTTTGCTGACATTTGCTGTTTTCACCCACGGGCTTGCTTCACCCTTTGAACTAAGCACCTTGAATCTTTAGGGCTGCCTCCTCTGGGGGCCCAGGCTCGAACTGGAATTTTCCCCCTGCTTAACCCCAGCCTGAGCTCTGACCTGGCTCATTCTCACCCCCTTGCCCTAGGCTCAGAGGAAGTGGGACATTTTTAAGGACAAGCATTGGGTCCTTCTGATAGGATAATCAGATGAAAGCTTCTGGCATGACTTCTTTGCCTTTGTATAAATTGGCTTCTTGCAGATGAGAAAACTGGGTGAGTGCTAAAGCTACCTTCTCTGGAGGAATGAAGGATTAACCAGAAGAAGAGCACGTTTCCACTTGTGGTTTGGAATATGTAAGGACCAGACCCGGATGGCTGCTGCCCGCCTCTCCTTCTCATGTGGGTGCATTTGCCTCTGTCTCCTCTGTCTTCCTGTCTCTTTGCCTCTGGTCAAGCCAGATTCTCAGTCCTCCCAAAAGCTGGAATACACACTTCGGAGTCCATGGGACTGCCTTAGTTACTTACAGTTCCATTAATTCTGGGACTATTTGCAGGATGCTGTTTTGTTTTACAGGACTGGGGTCTAAGTCCATGGCCTTGCTCATGCTAGGTGAGTGCTCTACCACTAGCTATAGCCTTGGCCCTTTTCATTTTGTATTTTGAGACAGGGTCTCACTAATTTTCCCGGGCTGATCTTGAACTTGCAATCCTTCTGCCTTAGCCTCCCCAGTTGCTGGTATGACAGATGTATATCAGTATGTCACTACTAGAGATTGAACCCAGGGGAATTCTAACTCTGAGCTATACTCCCAGCTCTTTTTATTTTTTACTTTGAAAGAGGATCTTGCTAAATTGCAGAAGCTGGCCTCCAATCTGGGATCTTCCTGTCTCAGCCTCCCAAGTACTGGGATTACAGGCATGCACCAGCATGCCTGGCACAGATGCTATTTTTAACAGAGTTCAGTTTCAGTTCTCTGGATGGGAGGGAGTGCCTTAGTGGGATGCTGGTAATCTGGGTTTTTTTTTTTTTAATCCAGTGGACTGGCTTAGGTTCTGATTATTCCTGCAGGGCTGCATCTCTTGGTATTTTGAATGATGGGTTTTAGAGTTTTAGCCTCAGGACTTGGCATTTCAGAATGCTAGGTCTCTGCATAGCTTAACTTATCTGCATTCTTGTTGACCTTTAATCAATAAAAGATGGTCTCTGCTTAACTAAGGAACAGATCCTGTTTTACAAGATTGCTCTCTTTAAAGAGGCTCAAGGGTAGGCTGATGCCTTTCTCACTTTAAATGGCCAGGAGTCTTCATGTTAATCTCTCTCCATGAGTGTGTTCTTGGAGGTGTGGTGGAGGGAGGAGAAGGCACTGGAAAAACATGTTCATATCCTCATTGTTTACATCATAACAGAGTCTTGTCTTGATCAAATGCCCAACGTGTTAGCTTTTTTGTATGTAAGATGTGTGTGCGTGCGTGTGTGCGTGCGTGCGTGCGTGCGTGCGTGCGTGCGTGTGTGTGTGTGATGTAGAGGTGTGAGGTAGCAGAGGTAGCAAACATCTTTTTCATGGAACTGTAATTTTTGTGGTACTAGGGATTGAACCTCGGGGGCATTCTACCTCTAAGCTATACCCCCAGCCCTATTTTTTATTTTTTTAAAATTTTGAAACGGGGTCTTGCTAGATTGATGAGAATCTCACTACCTGCTGAGACTATCCTCAAACCTGTGATCCTCCTGTCTCAGCCTCCCAAGTACTAGGATTACAAGCATGCGCTTCCACATCTGGCTCTGTAATGGGGTTTGGCAATGCTTCATGATTTCTCCTGGAAATCTTAAGTAAGAATGCTGTGGAGCCTGGGCAGGCAGTACATTGGGACACACCTATGGCTCTTAGAACAAAACAACAATAGCTAACATTTATGAAATACTTACTAAATGCTTTATCCGATTGACACTATCATCCCTATGAACAACAAGGTCACTAATGTCAGAGAAGGCGTTTGATCTTAGGTCAGACTTAGCCCAGAGCTCTATCACCTCCATTCTGTAGGAACTACAGCTATTGATACGATTCTTCCAATAGGATCTTTTTTGTTTTTTCTTTCTGATAGAAATATTTTCCTAAGGATGGATCAGAAAAAGCAGCAGACCCATGTGTGTTTCCAGGCCCAAGTTCTTTCCACCTCACTAGGCTGCCTGCAAAGTCCAAGATCCATTGCTGCCTTTTGGAAGGTTCCAGAAAAATATGATTCTATTGGCTCACTGGATCCTCTGCCCTGGATGCTGTTGAGTGAGGAAACTTTTCAGTGAGTCAGTTTCCTTGCACATTTTTTCCACATTGATCTATTATTATGGTTTTTCCATTGAAGACAAAACCACGTGGTTTCACACACGATTCCCCCTTCTCCTCATCCTAACATAGGAATAATGAAGGAGTCATTATTCTTATTTTATAATTCAGGAAATGGAGGTGGGGATACTTTTTTTAATTATGGAGGTTTAAACTACTGTAAATAAAAACCAAGAGATGGGTGACTAGGAAACATAGGTAGAGAATGATAGCATCCGGAGCATGAAATCAAATCCTCTTATTTTACGGTCAGGACTGTAAGTGTGGCCCAGAGAAACGAGACAGCCAGTCCAACCTCACATGGAAGGTAGGAATAGAAAGGGAACTAGACATGGACTGCTCTATGATATACATCAGGATGTCTCGACCTTGACACTACTGACATTTTTGTCAAATAATTATTTGTTCGAGGGGGCAATTGTCCTGTGCATTGTAAGATGCAGCCTTCCTGACTCCTGCTCACCTAATGCCAGTCGCTTTCTCCCTCCCAAGTCATGATAATCTCAAGTGTCCTCAGACATCTCTAAGCATCCTGTGGAGGGGCCACACCACCCCCAGTTAGGAACCACTGCTGCATGCCACGCCCCTTCAGGCCCCTGACCCCATGAACCCGGAGCACAGCTCTTCCCTTGAAGTTTTCAGGGAAACTGCTTTTGGATGCCAAGTGGAGAACATCTTTCCTCCCCCACTCAGTCCTTAAGCACACTAGGAGAGCTTTGTTGGGACTCTGATCTCAGCCTGGACAGATGGGTGTCAGAGAGGGGCAGGGAAGGTGGCACAGGGAAAATGGTATGGAAACCCAAACTTCTGAGAGGTGCCCATCATTATCCTCATTCACAGTTGGAGATATAGAAGTTTAGAGGTTTGAAAACACAGTAGGATTCCTCTTTCACACCCAGAAGTCCACCTCTAAGATTTGTTTTAGGAGTAACAGGAGGAAGTGGGGCTGGGGGAGTGATGGAAGATGAGGCTAGAAAGAGAGGGCCTGACGTTGAAGTGTTTATGTGCCATGCTAAAGAGTCTGAACTTGACCTCGGCAGTAATGGGGAGTCAAGGGAAGCCTTTAGGCAAAGTGACCCAAGGACTGGTGTGTTGCAAAGATCAAAGATGGTGATGCAGACAATGAAATGGAGGGACCAGACAGAGACTTTGGTGGTGGCAGTGGAGCTGGAACAGATGGGGAAGGTATTTTACAAGTAGAACTGATGGTGTGGTGTGTACTGAGATGTGAGGGGAGCAGATGCAGTCAACAATGGCAGCGTGCATTTGTAAGGTGGCTAAAACGCTTTCCCATAAAACTGCTTCGATGCTCACAATCATTGTATGAGCTAGATATTGTAATTACTATTATCATTTTATGTGTAAGGAAACTGATAGCCAGAGGGGTTAAGCCACGGGATATAGAGCCAGTGAGTGGCAAAATCAGAACGTTAACCACGGGCCTGTGGTTTCTAATTCTGGCTGTATCTCTTGGATCACACTGCCTCTCAAGATTCAGTGTGCAGCTACCGCCAGAGGGAGAGGCAGCCTGGCCGGGGCTTGGATGTACACTGGGCCCCCAGGTTGTGCGAGCTCCCTGGTTGCTAAGAGTTTCTGATAATTAGAGTCCCCGAGTTGCTAGGCAACCTGAGTTGCTAAGAGTTGCAGTTTATTATAGGTCTTGGGTTGTTAGAAGCCCTAGGTTATTCAAATTTTCAATTTAAGAAAAGCTTCATGTTTCTCAAAGGCCCCTGATTGTTAGAGATATCAGTTTTTAGGGGCCCCACACTCTTAAGGCTACAGGACCTAAGGCTTTAGGTTATTAGCCTATCCCGGTTGCTAGGAATCTCAGAGTTTTAGAGACTCTGGATTTGTAGAGGATTTCAGCTTTTGAAAGTGTCAATTTTCTCAAAGTCTCACTTCTTGGGGACCCAAGATGCTAAGGATGTAGACTCAGATTTTTAGTTTCCTTGGCTTTCCAGAGTTCTGAGTCACCCAAGTGGTTTTATTCTACTCATCCTGCCTCTTTCTATTTGAGCAAAGAGTGAAGCTATGTTTTTCCTTCCTTCCTTCCTTCCTTCCTTCCTTCCTTCCTTCCTTCCTTCCTTCCTTCCTTCCTTCTCTCCTTCTCCTTCTCCTTTTATTTTTGGTACTGGTTATTGAACCCAAGGGAATTCTGTTTCTGAGTTACATCCCAGACCTTTTTATTTTGAAACAGGGTCTTACTAGGTTGTTGAGAGTCTTGCTATATTGCTGAGGCTGGTCTTGAATCATTCACCTTCCAGAATGTCAATTCTAAATAATCTTATAGGAAGTTTTGTGAAAAGTTCTGGAGTTGATAGCCCCTCGTGGAATTACATTCTTAAAAAATATTTGTTAGAAGAGTAAAACTAGCCCACAGAGGTGTGTGTGTGTGTGTGTGTGTGTGTGTGTGTGTGTGTGTGTGTGTGTTTTCCTTTAAAAAACAACATTTACTTTAAAAATAATTATCAATTCTCAGGGTTGTAAAAATAACACAGAGATCAGGATGGGGGAGGGGAGTATGAGAGGGATGAACAAGCACTTTTTCCAAGATTGATGATTTCCCTTTCTCTTTTGGCTGCATCAGTTTCCTTGAGAGAAAAATCCCTAGAAGAAGATAAATGCGAGTAGAGTAATTCCCTGCTTATCCAGAGATCTTATGTCTTCCGAGGTCTTACATTTTTATGACTTCAGTGAGGGCCAACATAGCACAAATTTGGATGGAGAAAAGGCCTCTGAGAGATTAAAATGAACTTCTGCTGTTACTTTGCAAGACCCTTAAGGCCCTTACTCAGAGTCTTTTCTGACAAGTCAAGTGTAGTTCCTAAAAAATAAGGTTTGTTTCCTCACCCCCCAAATAACAATAATTTGAAACTACCTCTTATTGACTGTCTGCTTGATGCTTTGCATGGTGTCTCATAAGCCCTTCCATTCCCCCTGGGGAGGCAGTTCTTTTCATTTCACAGGTGAGAACACGGTGACTCAGCAAGGCCAACTAGCCGGCCTAGGCCACAGAGCTGGGGAGTTTTGTGAAATCAGGACTTGGGGCCAGCCCTGGTTGCTTTCAGCCTGCTGCCCTCTACTGTAGAAGCCACACATCAAAAGAGCGGAGGGAAGAAGCCAGCCTGCCAGCGGCTCCAGGTCAAGGAGGAAATTAACGTGGATTGAGGAACTTGATAACTGTTGAACAATTTTCTACCAGCTTCGTGTGAAGGTTTATTGCCGCGCGCTTGAGTCCGTCCAGCGGAGAAAACACACGACAACCAGGTTCCTTCTGCGAGAAGCTTTACTCAGGATTGCTTATCTTCATGCGGGTAATGGCGGCGGCCGCAAACCCAGAACAACTGAGGCTTTATATGTCTGCTTCTGGCCAATCAGGACTTGACTCGTATCTGAGCTCCAATTGGTCAGGAAAGCTAGCCTGCACATAAGCTGACATTGCTGTCTTACCACAACGCCTTATTAGGAGTTGTTTACTGCACTGAGGTACTTCCTCCAGTCGCCATCTTTAGGGCGCAGCAGCTTCACCGCTCCCAACAGTTTATCAGTCAGGTTTCTCCAGGGGAAACAGAACTAATAGGTCTATGTATCAATCAATCAAGAGATTATATACAAATGGGGTGGGATGGGGGGGGGAGAGAGAGAGAGATTATAAGAAATTGGCTCATGCATTGGAGGCAAATCTAAGATCCATATGGTGAGTTGGCGAGCCGTTTTCATCAGCTTTTCCATCGCTGTGAGCAAAATACCTGACAAGCACAGCTTAGAGGAGGAAAGCTTTGTTCAGGCGCATAGTTTCCGAGTTTTAGTCCATAGTCAGTCAGCTCCAAGGCAGAACATGGCAGCAAGGCGTGGTAGAAGGATTCTGGCCTCACATCATGGTGACTGGAAGCAGAGAGAATGAGAGAAAGGGACTAGGAACATGTATCGTGCCTAAGGCCATGCCTCCAGTAATCCACTCCTCCAGCCATGCCCCATCTCTGAACCTTGGTGCATTGGGGACCCTGCCTTCAATGCATGAGCTTTTGGAGGGGACATTCTGCACCCAAACCATAACACAAGCTGAAGACCTAGGAGAGCCAACAGCTTAGTTCTACTCTAAGTCTGAAGCAGGAGAGCTGATGGTGTAGTTCCTGTCTGAAGGCTGGAGGGCTCAGAACTCAGAAAGAGCAAATGTTTAATTTGGTCCAAAATGGTGGTGGGGGGGCGGGTGGCAATTTATCAGTTGGAATCAGTTGGACGGTTACCAGGGGAGAGGAAGAAATCCTCCCTTACGTGGAGTAGGGCCAGTCTTTGGAAGGCAGTCTGCTTTACTCAATCTACTGATTTGTTTTACCTTTTTTTTTTTTTTTTTTTGGTATTGAGAATTGAACCTAGAGCATTTTACCTGCAAGCGACATTCCCAGCTGTTTTAATTTTTTTATTTTGAAACGAGGTCTCCCTAAGTTGCCGAGAGGTCTCACTAAATTGTTGAGGCTAGCCTCAAACCTTCAATCCTCCTGTCTCAGCCTCCCAAGTACTAGGATTACAGTCATGTGTCACCACACCTGGCTCAATCTATTGGTTTGACTGTTATTCTCATACAAAAATATCCTCACATAAATACCCAGAATAATGCATGACCAAATATCCTGGCCTGATCAAGTAGACACATAAAATGAACCATTTCATGGGGGAAGAAAGAATGGTAAAGGACACAGGACACTGTGGTGGTGTGAGACTCTTTGGAATAGAGTCTCTTTGAGAAACCATAGTCCCTGTGTATAAGAGCTTGCTGTCAAAGGCAGAAGGTGTCATGAAAGTGAGGACAAAGGCAGTCAGATCCAGGATTGCACAAAGTGCAATTTATCAGACACTCACAGATGGAAGTGTGTTTTGGGCAGCAGCAAGATAGGAGGAGCCCCACGCCCCAAGGCAAGAGGAAGGTATTTATATACTAAGTTAGGACAATAGTGAGCCATGGCCAATCAGAATGTACCTGGCCTTTCTCAAAACCCATGAACAGAGTTGGATGTGGTGGCACACACCTGTAATCCCAGTACTTGGGAGGCTGAGACAGGGGGATTTCAGGTTCAAGGCCAGCCTCAGCAATTTAGTGAGGCTCTGTTTCAAAATAAAAAGGGCTGGGAGTGTAGCTCAGAGTTCAACACCCCTGGGTTTAATCCCTAGTGCCAAACAGAAAAACAAAACAAGACAAAACAAAAACCCAAAAAAACTATGAACACGTTCAGTATTAGTTAAGAAATAGCCCAGGCATCCATGGCTGGTACAACACACTTGGCTGACTATCTCAATGACTTTGTCCTGTAGGGTTTGTGATGCACACCAGGGTTAGCTGGTGAGCAACATGCTGATTACAACCCAGATGGCTGTAGTGATGTCAAGCTGTATCGCTGCAGTAGAGCAAGTGGCTTTATATACCATAGTCTTCTTGACAATAGTGTCACATGATTATACCCACACACAGTGATGAAAAGAACAGGGACCAACTCGTGGAGAGGAGGCCCTTTCTGTTCTCAGTGCATTAAGTTCGGAGTGGGGCGGCTGAAGGTCTTCTTCTGGGAGCTCCAGGCTTTCCCTATGTGGAGCCAGAGAGAAATCATTTTTCCATTTTCCACAATGACCTCGGCACTGTCTTTGGGGCCAGCCTCAGCACACTCCTGACTGAGTTTCTTCGGAACCAACTGACCAGGTGATTTTCACTCATTTCTTTATTTCCCCTCATCACCTAGCATTTTTTGACTTTTGTCCTCAACACTGGGAAAACAGTCGTGAGAGACACACGGGGCATCTGCTAATCTGATGGGAATGATGGAGAAAGAAGATCCTGATAGGGTGTGACAGATGCTGAGATTACAAATTAGCACTGGATACTGTGTGAGAATGTAGAGGATGCCTAGGTCAACCAAGGAGTCTAGGGAAGGAAATTGAGCCTCAGAGATGCTTAAAGAACTAGAAGCTAGTCAGGGAGTTGAGGGGAAAAAGCATGTTTGACATGCATGGCACTATTTTAGACAGGAATGTAAAATATTGCCAGCCATTTAGAGAACTATTAAGAAGTTTGGTTGGAACAGTGGTTCTCAGACCAGGAGACATTTTGGAATGACCTGGGAGCATTAACAAAAATATTGATGGCTGGGTCCCACCCTTCTAAGACTTGGACGTCTTTGGCCTGGGGGGGGGGTGTCCAAGAGTCAGTCTTATTTATAAATTGCCACTGACGCTGAGGACCTGGAAGGTAGAAGAGGCTGCTGGAGAAGTAAACTTGGGGGGAGCCAGTGGAGGGGCTCTGCTAGGATGTGGTCTGGCCTCAGATCTCGTTTTGGGGAAACAGGGAAGGCTTATGCAGAGCTCAGCAGAGAAATAAGAACTTGCCGAGCGAGCTCCCATTGGGGGCTTGTCTGCCCTCATAACTGTTCCTTTTGAGCTGTTGTTTCCTTTCCCCGTTTAAATGTGAAAGCCAACCGGGAAATAACAAAACATACAATAAAATAAAATAAACTGAAAGATTACTCAATAAAAAGAAGTGATAAAATAGTAAAAGCAGGCTGATGCAGTAAACCCCCCCCAAAACTGAATCAGACAGAATCACCACCTAGGGCCAGGCAATAAAAACAATAGCTAGAATGTCCTGATGCCGGTGGTAAGCATATTCATGCACGGAGTTGGCGGGCAGAGCTTCCCCACCACCCTACGAGGATGAGTAGTTTCAATTTACAGAGGAGGAAAATAAAGTCTGGGGAGAGGAAGTATAGGGGCTCAGGTTTACCGTTGGGTGCGGCAGGGCAATGTCTCCATTTTATTGATGAGGAAGTGGAAGAATTTGTCAAGATAAATAGCCAGTCAGGGGTGGAGCAAGACGTTGAACTCAGGTTTTCTAATTCAAGTCCTGGGCTCTTTCCTGTGAATAAAGGTTCAAGCCTGTATATACGTTGGAGTCACTGGGGGAGCTTTTAAGAAATGTTGATGCCATTTAGACATTTCTTCAGAGAAGACATACAAATGGCCAATAGGCTCCTGTAAAAATGCTCGACAACACTAGTCCATCAGGGGAATGCAACATAAAAGCACAATGAGCCAGGCATGGTGGCGCACGCTTGTAATCCCAGTACTCGGAAGGCTGAAACAGGAGGATCCCAGATTCACGGCCAGCTACTTAGCGAGGCCCTCCACAGTTAGTGAGACCCAGTTTCAGAATAAAGAGTAAAATAGGGCTGGGGGTATAGCTTGGAGGTGGAATTCCTCTGGATTCAATCCCCAGTACTGCAAAAAATACAAAAACAAAAAACAAAAACAAAAACAAAAAAATGACTGTTATCAAAAATACAAAAGACAAGCTAGGCATGGTGCTGCATGCTGTAAACCAGTACTTGGGAGGCTGAGACAAGAGGATAGCAGGTTCAAGGCCAGCTTCAGCAACTTAGTGAGACCTTCAGGAACTTAGCAAGAACTTGATTCAAAATAAAAAGGGTTGGAGCTGTATCTTGGAGGCAGAATGCTCTGGGTTCAATCCTCAGCACCCCCCCCCCCCACACCACCACTATCAAATACAAAAGACAGTAAGTATTGATAAGTGTAAGGTTTTCCCCCCACGATCCAGGTCTGAACCCGACACCAGAGGAAAAAGGCACGTGAAATGCAAGCAAGAAAAGAAGAGCTTTATTCGGCTGGGCCCCTTCAATGTCGGGGCCCGGAAGGCTGGTCAGAGCCGGAATTCACACTTTGGGGGAATTCCCCTCAGCAGCCACAATGACTATGCAGAAACCGGTTCTATCTGTTATCCCGCTGAGGCCTTTACCTGATAAGGACACGGTCAGTCTTGGCCAATCCTGCAAGCCCACATAAGCTTACCTGACCTCCCTGACCCCACCCCTCACCTCTAGCTACTTAAGCAGCCTTTCTTTAATAAAAATTGAGGCTTGATCAGAATCCTGTCTTGCCTCCGTTCTTCGAGTCGCTTGTTTGCTTCATTCCTTTAGGTTAAGCCGCCTCGGTCCCAACCCCCGCCGGCCGGGGCACTTCAAGCTTATTTCCCAAGTCATCGGTCGCCCATAAGGAGTGTCCCAGTGGTCCCCCACTTATTCCCACACTAACCACTGAGGATGAAAGGGAGAGCCCTACCAGGACCGGGAGAAAAGCAGCTCTGCGCCTTCGCACGCCAGGAAGAGGGAGCAGAGGGTCTAAAAGACCTAAGAGCTCGGATCCACTATAGAGGGTCAGTTGGGGAACCACAGTGGAAAGGACACAAGGGGAGGAAGTATTGGGAAGGAGGTAGTTAGTGAGAGTACCGCTGCACCACAGGAAGTGTCCAGGTTGTGTGTTTTTAGAGGCTGGTAGCGATAAGGTGCTAGGACAGCGCAAGTGGGGAGAGTCTGATGGAGTGGGAGAGGGTTTTGGTGGGCGAGTAAAATGTTGAAGGGGTCGAATACAAAGATGGAAAGTGGAAAGGTCTTCGGGTTCCCACAAAGGGACTCCGCTTATAGTGTGTTTGGGGACGCGGGTAGTGCTTAAGGAGTAAGTTGAGACATTGAGGGGAACCGCAGCCAGAAGGGGTCGCATGAGAGAGGCACAGAGAAAACATTCAAGGGGCCGTGAGCTCGGGATTGTATGGTTGAGGAAAGATATGGTAGTCTGGATAACCTGCAACCATGAGAGGAGAGCTGTGGAGAAGCTGTTAGGGCTGGGTTGCAGTGAATCCAGAACCACCTGTGACTGGTGTGCTATATCCTTGGATACTTGAGAGACTTGAGTCCCGATTGATGATTGATATGTAGGCCCGATGTACCCGGATGGTCCCACATGAGTATTTAGATACCGTGTCGCAGTAAACCTTACCCTCTTCCCCTTTTGCCTACCTCGGATCCCAGGGTTCCTGAATAGTTAAGTTATATTGTTTGAGGCGGTGGTCAAACCGGAAATATCCCCAGGGCCAGGGTCTTTGTGAAGACTCCTGAAGAGGATCGTTAACGTAACAATTCCAAGAAGGACAGCCTCCGAAAACTTGAGGCTGGTGCTTGCAGTACTCCCTTATTTGCTCAAACGGGAAGCAAAGGTATGGGTGGGGGGCCCAACTGAAGATGGGGAGACATTTCCCTAGGGGAAGGTGAACAGTGGTTGAACATCCTGTAAGGGGGCAATCTGCCTGCGACACCTGCTCCTCCACCCATTTGTAGGTTGAAGGTTGATAGGTCAATTGAACAGAAATGTGGTAGATTGGGTTCATTACTGTTCTTGTGAGCTCGCTGAATGTCCAACTCTGGAGATGGTGAGCTTTAATGGGTTATCCCGTGAGGGGAAACACTGGAACTGACAAGCAGAGTCCACTGTGTCCTTGGTGTCTGTGGAAGGGCAAGGTTTGAGCCTAGAAATATGAATCCAGAGGGTTAGCGTGTTGTTTTGGGTACAGAGTTTGGCCACTGTTGGAGTGCAGAGGATGACAGTAGCTAGCCCTTGCCATGAGGGCTGAAGGCCTTTGGAGGGTGTGGGGAGACGGAAGTAGACGGACTCCCTGGGGTGTAAGGAGGAGATAAGGGGCATAAGCGTCGGGTCGGGCAAAAGCAGGTCTTGGAACTTCTACAGTTCTGTATGTATAGAGAAAAGGAGGGATGCCAGTCCAGGAGAGGTACCCGGCAGGAAAGAGGAAGTATTGTTAGGGTTAGAGTCCTGGTGCAGATGGTGGTTGGGTGGAACAAAGGGCCTGCCGTACATTACTTTATTTGGAGAGAGAGGGAGGAGCAAGGTGGGATGAAGTGGGGAGTAAGGGAGGAAGGAGACTAACAGAGAGAGTATTCTAGAAGGGGGTAGGGTCTGTAATCCCCAGTACGTCATTAAGTCTTGTAAATGGTGGGGAGAAAAAAATGGTCAGTGGAGGATCGAAGGTGAGTTTGAAGGCTTTTTTGCATAGGAGCTGCGCGGCCACCAAGGCCCGTAGGCAGGGAGGTCACCCCGTGATGGTTATATCTAATTGGAGAGATAGGTGACTAGGGCAAAAAGTGGGTCCTAATACAGGAAGAAGGGCTGCTGTAAATCGGGAAGATGTAATGTAGGGGCCTGTGTGAGGAGTTTTTGAAGGAGTTTGAATTGCCGGACGATGGAGAAGGGGAGTGGCTCGAGTGGAGGACCCTTTGTCGCCTCATATAGAGGCTTAACCAGCAGTGAAAAGTTGGGTATCCATGTCCGGACATACCCAACCAGCCCCAGGAAGGACAGGAGGTCAGCCCTAGTGATGGGCACCGGGAGGGACAATATCTGTTGCTTCCTGTGTACTGTGATGTACTTTAGTCCCTGTTAAAGATTGAAACCCAGGTAGATGACCCGGTCACGTACTAGTTGCGCTTTGGAAGGGGAGGCCCTGTACCCCTTTTTAGAGAGAGAATTTAGAAGAGCAGCCGTATCTCTTTTGCAGTCTAGAGAAGGAGAGCAGAGAAGGAGATACTGTGAGAG
>PVLC010015366.1:23357-37611 GCA_004027655.1 Graphiurus murinus | reverse complement strand
ATGTTGTATCTCCATTTTCGTTGGTTTCTAGGAATTTTTTGATTTCTCCCCTTACTTCTTCTATGACCCACTCTTCATTCAGCAGTGTGGTGTTCAGTCTCCATGCGCTTACTCAGTTACTTTGGGTCTTCCTGGAGTTTATTTCTAGTTTCACTCCATTGTGGTCTGAGAAGATGCAGGGAATTATGTTGCATTTTTTTAATTTGCCAGTGCTTGCTTTGTGGCCGAGGATGTGGTCTATTTTGGAGAAGGTTCCATGAGCCGGTGAGAAAAATGTGAATTCAGTTGTAGTTGGGTGGAAGAGTCTATATGTGTCTAATAGGTCCATTTGGCTTATGGTATCCTTTAGGTCTGAGGCGTCTCTACTGATCTGTTTAGAGGAACGATCTAGAGATGTAAGAGGAGTATTGAAGTCTCCTAGTATTAGTGTATTGGGATCTATGTGTGTCTTTATATCATACAGAGTTTCTTTTATGAAAGTGGCTGCACCTATGTTTGGGGCATAGATGTTGATAATTGTTATTTCCTCTTGCTTGATTGTTCCTTTTACTAGTAAAAAATGACCTGCTTTGTCTCTTCTGGTAAGCTTGAGTTTGAAGTCTAGTTTATCTGATATCATAGTTGCTACTCCTGCTTGTCTCCGAGTTCCACTGGCATGGATTACCTTACTCCAGCCCTTCACCTTTAGTTTGTGGGAATCTTTGCTTGTAAGGTGTGTTTCTTGCAGGCAGCATATAGATGGATTTTGGGTTTTGATCCATTTGCCACCCTGTGCCTTTTTATTGGAGAGTTGAGACCATTTATATTCAGTGTGATTATTGAGAGATGATTTTTAATTCCTAAAATTTTGAGTTTTGACTTCTGTTTGCCATAGTGTTTGTTCTTTTTGCTTAGCTGTTTGCTTCCTGGAAATTATTGTTTCTCTGGTTCTGACCTTTACCGGTTAGTTCTTCTTTGTAGTTAATCTCTCTAAGTAGTTTCTCTAGTGCTGGTTTGGAAGACAAAAATTCCTTCAGTTTCTGTTTGTCATGGAAGGTTTTTGTATCTCCATCAATTTTAAGACAGAGTTTTGCTGGGTATGAGAATCTTGGCTGCAAGTTATTTTCTTTCACAGTTTGGAATATGTTACTCCAGCCTCTCCTGGCTTTCTTGACTTGACTCGGAAGCTCTGGCGTAATTCTAATTGGTTTGCCTCTAAATGTCACTTGGCCTTTTACTTTCGTTGCCTTTAAGATTCTCTCCTTTGCCTCTACATTGGTCAACTTGATTACTATGTGGTGTGGAGAACCTCTTCTTTGGTCTTGTCTTGAGGGAGTTCTGTATGTTTCCTGGACCTGTGTGTTGACTTCTCTTTCTATGTTTGGAAAATTCTCTGTTATTATTTCTTTGAAGAGATTGTTTATTCCATTAGTTTCAACTTCTAATCCCTCTTCTATGCCTATTATTCTTAGGTTGGCTCTTTTAAAATTGGCCCAGATCTCTTCGATATCCAATTCGTACTATCGTATTTTTTTTTCTAAGTTGTGTACTACAGATTCATTGTTAGTTTGGTCATCCTCTAAGAGTGATATTCTATTTTCCATGTGATCTAATCTGCTGTTTATAGTTTGCATTGATGCCTTCATTTCGTTTATTTCATCTTTTACTTCCTTCAATGCTTCTGTTTGGTTTCTCTTTTGGTCTTCGAATTCTCTGTTCATTTGTTCCTTTATGTCTTCCTTTATTTCTTTAAAGCTCTGCCTACATTCTTTCTGAAAATCCTGTATTGTTTCTAGTATTAAAGATCTGAATTGTCCTTCTGGTAGTCTCTGCCATTCTGGGTTGGTGAGATCTGTTATTGAAGGGTTGTGGTGGCACATTGTTTCTTTGTTGTTTTTCCTTCCCATGGTTTCCCTGTTCTTGGATTTATATCTTTGCTGTTCTCGCAAGTTTTCTTGTCCAATCTCTGTAGTTGGGGTTTAGGGGTGACAGGACGTGTTCAGAGATAGAGTTTGGGTGAGAGGTCACCGTAATAGATGCAGAGATAGGGTAAAGAAGGGGGTAAAGATTAGAGATGGTAGATATTGATATGTGACAGGAGAAAGAGGAAAAGAAAAGAGAGGAGGTAAAGTATAGCAGAGAGGAATATGGGGGGGCTTGTAAAAGGGGTAAGGAGGGGGTTCAATGACCTAAGCGAGAGATAACACAGCAAGTATTCATCCAAATAAACATAAACAAATCAAAGCAATAACAGAGTTTCGACAGATCAAATTTGAAAACTTAACACCAAAAGAGAATGAAAAAAACAAAACAAAACAAAACCAAAAACCAAAACCAAAAGAAAACAAAAAAAACAAAATAAAAAAACCCAAAATCTACCAATAGCAAGCAGACATTAAAACCAACGCTCTGCTAGTTCGTAAGTACCAAGCTTAAATTTTCACGTGTGTCTTTGGCGTTATTTATTTATTTATTTATTTATTTATTTATTTATTTATTTTAATTTGCTCTGTCAGTGCAGGCAGAGAATTGCCCACTGCTAGTTTATGTCTCTGGACTCTCCACTGCGTCTGGCTGTGTCTCTCTCTCTGCTTTTTGCTTTAGAGTCTAAAAGCCAGGCCTTTCCAGATACCCTGTGTGCACTGGGTTCCTCCACCCTTCTGGCCCTGTCTAGGCTCTAGCAGGGCAGATGGCTGAGTTTATCCTTTGTTTTGTGAATCCTGCACCCTGCACCCAAGGTGCGCGCGTGGCCTGACTTACGTCTCCCTGCACCTCGGCCTGTTCCCGTTCTGATGGCTGGGGGTGCAATCGGACAATGATGGTCTGTGTAGCTAGCAGGAAGTTGGTGGGAGTGGCTGGCGGCAAAGATGGCAGCCGCCATTCCCAGCACACGCAGGCTCCCCTCTCCGAGTTTGTGTTTGAGTTTCCAGTATTCCTTCTCTTCCTTCTCTCAAGAAGCTAGATTCACGCCTGTGCTCTTTCCTCCTTTGCACCATTGCTCACTGCTCCATCTTTGGGGTGGTACATAGACACTGGCCCGCGGGAGCTTCCAACTGGCCCACGGGAGCTTCTGCCGACTGTGAGTGTTGCGGTGATCCCCACCTGGGTAGTTCACAGAGATCTGGGGCCAACTCCACGCCTGGGCTGTTAGCTGTGTCCCCGTGTAGTTAGCTGCTCACAGCGTCTGGCTCGTCCCCACTGCTCCTTCCACAGCCTAATTCTTCCGCGCGGTGCCGAACCAACACTGCACAGGGCACAGGGCCATAGCCCTGGGTCCGGGGCTAGAGTAAGTCCCCTTGCCCTTCTGACTCTGCTTTTTTGATCTTCTTTAGGTGTAGTTCAAATTTCACTTTTTTTTTGTTGTATTTTTCTTCTGTTAAGATGCTCCTTATATGGTAAATTTTGTTCGAATTCACAGCATCTGGGGAGAGTCGTTTCATTCAGTCGCCATCTTGGATCCGTCTCCCAATACTTTCAAAGTTCTCACAAGGGATAAACGTCTTGTACCTGGAGGTGGAGCAACAGAAATTGAGTTGGCCAAACAGATCACTTCATATGTAGAGACATGTCCTGGACTTGTACAGTATGCTATAAAGAAGTTTGCTGAGACATTTGAAGCTATTCCCCTGGCCACTGGCAGAAAACTCTGGAGTTAAGGCCAATGAAGCAATCTCTAAACTTTATGCAGTTCACCAAGAAGGAAATAAAAATGTTGTATTAGATATTGAGGCTGAGGTTCCTGCTGTAAAGGACATGTTGGAAGCTGGTGTTCTAGATATTTACCTTGGAAAATATTGGGCTATTAAATTGGCTACCAATGCTGCAGTCACTGTACTTAGATTAGATCAGGTCATCATGGCAAAACCAGCTGGTGGGCACAAGCCTCCAAGTGGAAAGAAAGACTGGGATGATGACCAAAATGATTGAGCCGCCTAATTTTTACTGTAGGCGAAGGATATATTTACAATAGTACTCTAGGAATTGCCTATATTTTCTTATTCTCCTCAAATTAAGAAGTGTTTTGTTTTTATATCTTTGGATGAATGATAAAATAAATGTTACTCTAAAAAAATAAAAATATCTACCAGAAGACTCACAATATTTTCTTTAGTTCACTTGTTTTTATGATTAAAATGACTGAGAAAGAGTTGTTTACCAACAAGTAAAAGGACGAAATGAGCTTGGCACAGTAGGGCATGTCTGTAATCCCTGCTACTCAAGAGGCTGGACAAGAGGAGCACAAGTTCTATGTGCTCAAAATAAGAAATAAAACGAGCTGGGGATGTAGTTCAGTGGTAGAGCACCCCTGTGTTCAAATCCCAGTACCATAAAAAAGCAAGGAATATTTATTTGTGCTCATGATTTCAAAGATTTCTGTCCATGGTCACTTAGCTCTGTTGTTTCTGAGCCCGTGGGGGGGGGGGCAGAACAAACACAGCTTGGCTTATGGTGGCCAGGAAGCAAAGAGAAAGAGGGAAGGGGCCAGTGGCAAAATAATACACTTCCAGGGCATGCCCTCAGTGACCTATTTCTTCCAAATAGGCCCCAGCTCCTAAATACTCCATCACCTCCCAGTAGTCTATTAAGCTATGAATTGTCAATGGTCAGAGCCATCAGGATCCAACCACCTCCCAAGGGCACCATTTCTTAAAGCTGCAAAATTGAGGACCAAACCTTCAACACATGAGTGTTCAAGGGACATTCCAGATCCAAACCCTGACACCTGACCCTGACACACTGCTTCCCCTGCTATATACTACACTGCCTCTATTAATTGTTTCTAATAACTGAAAGCTTTAAATTTCTCCCAGTATCTTAAATCTTGAATTGTTCTTTCAGCATATACTTTAAAATATATTATTCTGGGAGATAAAGGATGCTGACTGACCTTGTCACAAGAAGATGACACTGCTGAGTGTCACTGGCTTTGAGTACCAGCTGCTGGAGGGATCAAATGGAAGAGGGGATTTTCACTGAGTGGGCTCAGGTCTCTGTGACTTTAATGAGCTGCCTAGGGTTGGAGAAGGGAGGGGATGAAAGGTTGGAGATTGGCTGGCTGCACTCAATTCTTCTCCAGCCTTCATTACTCTCCTTCTTTCTTGAGCCTTCAGAACACATGGGGACCATACCTGCTCAAGTGTCACAGGGAATCCTGGATCCAGGGGTGCCCTCTGTGACAACGCACATTCTTTATTTCTTGTACCAGCTAGAGAAATCCTCAATCCTTTCCTTTCCTTCCTCATAGAAAGCACTTTTCAGGTGATAAGGATATGCATGTTTATGTATCATCCTCATCCTAGGAACATCATACTGACATATTCTCAAGTCCCGGCCTAGTTGTGGTGACCATCATTATAACCCTCTTTTTGTATTGACTCAAGAGTTTCTCCTTGCCTTTGACAAGGTTCCTCTAGAATTTTGTGAAATTGTGCTGGGTTTGTTAAAAAGGAATGGGTATGTCCAAAGGGAATGTTGTGTGGAATGAACAGTCAATGACACATCCAGACCTTGAACAAAAGTGACTGTCCCTCTACTATCTGGTCCAACCTACACATCTAATTTTGATTTTCAAGACTGAATCAATATCCATTACTTACTTCCCTCATTTATCCTTTTATGCAACCTGGTCTCAGCTGGGCTTCTGGACTTGCTGATATTTGAGGATATGGCTCCAACTCCAAAGCCCTTACTTTTGCTGTTCCTTCTACCCAAACTCTTCCATTGAGCATTCTTCCTATTTATTTTTCCCTTTTAAAATATTTTATTATTCATTGTCTCAGTCAAGATTCTTACTGATATAATTCAAATGACCTGGCCATACAACTTAGAGGAAGGAAGGTTTATTTGCTCACAGATCACAGATTTTTTGAGATTCAGAGTTCAATCATGTGAGGTCAGGGTCTGGAGCTCAGGGCATGGCGGTGGAAAGCAAACAGAGAGGGAACAGCACAAAGCTCCATTCTTACATCATGGAGGCTGGAAGTCAAGAGGACAAGCAAGCAAGGAGATTCAAAGATGCAAGCACAGTACCTAAGGCCACATCCTCAGGGACTCACCTTCTCCAGCCACACCCCACTGACCTAGGTTACCATCCATTAAATCCATTATAATGTTTTAATGTATAGTCATTTTTATAGTGTATTTATCTACTGATGAGATTACAACCCTCATGACCTAACTGTATCAGCCCTGAATTCTTTAGGGTACAGTCTATAACTGACCATAATACTCACAGGATAATAGTGATATATGAGTTATAGCATAATTCTATAAATGCAAAGAATATATGTTGGTGTTATAATGTTATTGAGTAAATAATACTTCATAAATACTTCAATTGATTACAAGATTCTTGTAGCTCACTTTTCTGCAACCATTCTCTCTAATTCCTAATACTCTTTAGTTTCACTCAAGTCTCATTGGCTCCCAGAAGCCATTCTTATTTCTGTTACTCTAATGTTCAATAGTCACTGTGAATGTTTAGTAGTCTCACAGCAATGAAAGCATTAAGAGGCCTTGGGCACTAAGAGAGGAGAGGGGGGCGACCCAACTCATATTTCCAGATCCTGAAAAGAAGACACATGACAGTTTATGACTACAGTCTCATCACTAAATGGTATAACATAACTATGAAGATTTTCTTTTAACAGCTTATAAGAATTGGATATATTTGTGTTTCAGGACAATTTAGAGCATCATCAATTGTGCACTTGAGCTTAGATTTGAGGTTAGAATGTATAGCTCAGAAGGTTACTACTTTGACATTCTTTGAATGCCCAGAGTGAGTGTTATCAGGTATTTAGGGACTAGATTGGGGTCCCAGACACCAGTCCTAATTAGATAACCTGCTCAATAGAAAATCAGAGATGGCCTGCCTGTTCTATGGATATTTGGTAAAAAGTTGTAATCAGATTTATCCCTCAAATGATGGAAAATCAGGTGAGTGTGTGTGTGTGTGTATGTGTGTGTGTGTATGTATGTGTATGTGTAGAGTGTTATCATAAACAGTGTTATATATTACTCTAAAAAACATGTAATTTGCACTATTCATGAGAAGATCCAGTGGGTCCTCTGGGAGAGGTGTGTAATGGGCAGGTTAAAAGGGAATCCAAAGAGCAGTGTCAGCGCCATCAATCTAATAGAGTTTCTAAACAAGAGCTCATCACAGACAAAGTAGACAGCAGCAGGCCCCTTCACCATGCTGGTTTCAGGCCAATTACAAGAGAAATTGATGCCAACAGGTGGTCTCTGGACTAAACAGAAGGCAAAAGGCAAAGGTCCAACTTAACCACTCCCTCTTCACAATTTCAGAAGGAAGTTTGTATTGCTCTTACCATTAACCAGCCCATCTCAACAATCGCATTTTGGAGGCTTAAAGATCTTGGGAAAATAGAATATGAAATATCTTTGGTGACATTTTTGAGAGCAAATTATATCTTATGTATTTTGATTATCAAAAAATCACCTTTTAAGAAATTGTCTTAGAGCCAGGCATAGTGGCTCACACTTGTAATCCCAGTACTTGGGAGGCCGAGACAAGAGGATTGCAGGTTCAAGACCAGCCTCAGCTACTTAGTAAGGCCCTCTGAAACTTAGTGAGACCCTGTTTCCAAATAAAAGAATAAAATAGGTCTGGGGATATAACTCAGAGGTAGAATACCCCTGGGTTCCATCCCTAGTACAAAAAAAAATTGTCTCAGGACTGAATGTTAAAAATGAATGTGCAATAATTGCCAAACTATGGAACAAGTCAAAATGCTGATCAACAGATGAATGGATTACAAAACTATGGGATATGTACACAATGGAATTTTACTCAGCCATACAGAAGAACAAAATCATGTCATTTGCAGGGAAATGGATGGAACTGGAAAACATTATGTTAAGTGAGATTAGTCAGTATGCTTTCCCTAATATGTGGAAGCTAGGGAGAATATGGGGCATAAGATGAACTCCAGATGAAGAAGGAGAAACCTTAGATGAGCAAAGAAGGTGACTTAACTAAAGGTGATGGAGGGGGGCACATGATGTACTTTCACAAACATATCAAAGTCAGTCACCAAACTGAACCTGAGAAGGAGGGAGGGAAAGGAAGTGGGGCAGAAATTGGGGAAGGGTTAAATGAGAAATGTGTGCATGTATGCCTTTACCAGCTTGTACCTAACAAAGATATGATTACAATGCACCAATTAAAAATACATAAAAAATTAAAAAAATAAAAAATGAATGTGCAACAACATTCACACAATATTACAATAAATAGTTTTGCATCCCATCTAATTAAAGCTCCTTTTTTCCCTTAATTTTTTCTAGGAATCAAATTCTCAGCATCCTCTTTCCAGAAAGTTCCTAATCATCTCAAGAGATCCTCCAGAATTCTTTTAGACTGATTAACTTTCCTAAAGTAATACCAGCATTTTTCAAGGAGGCGGAGAATTCTTCTTTAACCAAAAAGGTGCCCTTTGGAGACAATACTATACTATGTTATTCTAGTTTCAAGACAAAACACTTTCTGATACCTTCTTTATGGGCTGGTGAAGAGGAAAAGGAAAAAAAATCTGACCACAAATATTAACTATATAGAACTACTTCTGGATTAGTATTTCAGGATGGGTACTGTGTCCATTTGGGCTGCTATAAAAATCATAGACTGTGTGGCCGATAAACAAGAGATAATTATTTTTCACAGTTCTGGAAGCCGGGAAGTCCAACATCAAGGCACCAGCAAATTTAATATAGGGACAGAGCTGCTTTCTAGTTCTAGAGGGTGGATTTTTAGCATGTCTTTACATGGTAGAAAGGACAAACAAGCTCCTTTGAGTCTCTTTCATAAGGGCACTAATATTTTATTTTATGAGCACTCCTCCTTGATGATCGAATTATCTTCCAAAGCCCCCCCTCTTAAAACCATCATGTTGGAGGTTAGGATTTCAACACGTGGATTGTTCAAAGACACTAATATTCAGATTACAGGAGGCATTTTGTGTCCTTTCTGGTAAAATAAGTTTCACAAACCCCATCTAAATGGGTTCTTCAATTCATTCAACACTTGAGTGATCCAGAGCTCTGTCCTGTACTGCCCTTCTCATTTTCATATACTCTTCAGGTAGATGCCTCCAGCTGTTTACACCAAATCGAATCAAGTGGTTCCCACCATTATAGTTTAGGACTTGACCTCTGTCCCCTGACCTCCAGACTCCCATATCCAAATACCTGATTGACAACTAGTCTCAAAATGTGCCTCTTATTACCACCAACCAACATAATTTCCTACTGTTTTCTCAATGTGTTAGTAAACTTCTGTCACCGTGACCAAATGCCTGGTAAGAATAGCTTCAAGGAGGAAAGATTTATTTTGCTCACAGTTCCAGTCCATAGTTGTCTGGCTTTATTGCTTTGGGCCTGAGATGAGATAGAATATCATGATGGCAGGGCATGGCAGAGAAAAGCTGCTTAGCTCATGGCAGCCAGGAAGTCAGAGAGGACAGGGCCTAGGACAAGATACAGCCCCAATAGCATGCCCTCAAGTGACCTACTTCCTCCTGCCATGACCCATCTGCCTTTATTTTTCACTAACTTCCAGTAGCTCCATTCAAATTACCAATCCATTAAAAGGATTAATCCATTGATGAGGAAGGAGCCCTAATGATCAATCCTTTCACCTCTGAACTTTGCTGCACCTCCAGACACATGAGCTTTTGTGGATATTCCAGATCCAAACCACAACACTTATTTTTTAGCAATGACAACTTCGTCCTCCCAGTTTCTTAGTCCAACAAATCCTCAGTGTCTCCTTTGACTGCTCTCTTTCTAATACATTCCATACCCATCGGATTCTCTAGGTTCTGGTTTCAAAGTACACCCAGAATATGACTGTTTCCTACCCCCTCCAGTACCATCAATCTATTCAACCTACACTGCTACTAAAATTTTAATTAATGGTATCTATTATCTTTTATCTGGATGTGGTGATAGCATTACAACTTGTCTCCCAATTTCTAATTTTGCTACCCCCAATGTATTCTCTATCTAGCAGCCACAATGATCCTATGAAATTATAAGCCAGATTACCTACACTGTTCAAACAATACAGCTACCATACTGCTCAAACCTTCCAATGACTTCTCATCTCACTCAGAGTAAAAACTAAACTGCTCATTTGGCGTCTTGATGTCATTCTGTTCTCTCATAACACTCTCCATGAATCCGTCTGCTCCAGACACACTAGCCTCAATATTATTATTATTATTATTATTATTATTATTATTATTATTATTATTGCGGTACTGGGGATTGAACTCAGGGACATTCTACCTCCGAGGTACACCCCCAGCCCTATTTTTTATTCTTAAAACACTAGACATACTCCTGTCTCAGGACCTTTGTGCTTGTTTCTTCTACCTGGAGTACTTCTCTCTCAAATATACTCTGTCTTGCTCCATGATTGCATTACAGGTCTCCACTCAAATACCTCTTGCTCAGGGAGGTTGCACCTTATCAACCTGTCTTCCTGCCTTGTTTTGTTTTTCACCAAAGCATGTATCACCATCTAACATACAGATGCTCCTTGACTTATTATAAGCCATGTCCCTATAAGCCCATCATAAATTGAAAATATTATAAACTAAAAATTCTTTTAATACATCTACTCTCCAAAACATCATAGCTTAGCCTAGTCTGCCTTAAATGTGCACAGAAGCTGGGCGTGGTGGTGCACTCCTGTAATCTCAGTACTTGGGAGGCTGAGACAGGAGGATCGCAGATTCAAGACCATCCTCAGCAACTTAGCGAGGCCCTCAGCAACCTAGAGAGATCCTGATTCAAAATAAAAAGTGCTGGGAGTGTAGCTCAAAGATAGAATGTCCCTGGGTTAGATCCCCAGTACCACAGAAAAATAAAAATTAAAGATAGAAATGGTTGGGAGCATAGCTCAGAGGTAGAATGCCCCTGGGTTCAATCCCCAGAACAAAAACCAAAAAATGTACACAGAATACTTACATTAGGCTACAGTTGTACAGAATAATTTAAACAAAGCCGGTTTTATAATAAAGGGTTTAGTGTCTTGTGTGCACATAGATTTTATAGACATGTTGGAATGAGAAAACCCAATACATAAAAAAGGCTGGCAACACAGTACATTGTAGAGCATCGGTAGATTTACCCTCCTAATGGTGTGACTGACTAGGAGCTTCCCAGCGTCACAAGAGAGTAGTATGCTATAGCCTAGGAAAAAATCAAAATTCAAAATTTGAAGTATAGTTCCTACTAATTACACACTGATTTTGTGCCGTTGTACAGTTGAAAATCTGTAAGTAAAATAATTATAAGTTAAAGACCATCTGTATCGTATATTTGATTTACAGGTTGACCATTCCTGATCTGAAAATTCAAAATCCAAAATACTCCCCAAATCTGAAATTTTTGAGCACCAACTGAAAATTCCACATCTGGGCTCATATGATGGTCCACAAACCAAAAAGCAAGTGCACTAAAAATATTGTATAAAATTACCTTTGGGGTATATGTAAAAAAGACATACAGAAAATATAAATAAAATTCATATGTTACACTTGGGACTCATCCCTAAGATATCTTATTATGCATATGCAAGCCTTCCAAAATGAGGGAAAAATCTGAAATCTGAAGCACTTCTGGAACCACACAGTTTGGGTAAGGGGTATACTCAACCTGTATTTGTTTATTATCTAATGTCACTGGAATGTAAGCTCTGTAAAGGCAGGGATATTTATGGCTTGTTTGCCTAAAATGCCACCTGACATATAATAGCTCTCAGTAAACCATTGCAGATTGAATGAATGGAGATGAGTGAATGAATTCAGGAGATCTCTGTATTCTCTCATTGAATAGCACCTCTGTCATTGAAATATGACATCATGGCACCATTTGGAAATCTACCTCTGATAAATTATAGTCAATTCATAGAGCACCTACAAGGTTCCAGGCACTGTATGATGCCTTAAGTATCCCAGTTGTACTATTTGTGACCCACTGAGTCACAATTCTGCACCCCCCACAGAGCTCCTTGCTAAGGATATCTTTCTCTGGCCACACATCTGAACGCATATTGCCAGTAAACAACCCTTTTGGAGTTTGCATATCTTGAAGAAAGATCAGTGTTCACAGCCTATTATCAGCACAGCTTATGATTACATGATTTGTGCTGACCTGAAGTTTAGGGCACTGAGTGTGGAGGAAGCCACCACCTCTTTGCTACCTGCATGCCAGCATCAGCATCCTCACTTTGGTGGCAATGCTTTGTAGCCATTTCCACACAGGATGTTTTTAAAATTTAAAAATGCATAAGTACTGCATTTCTACTAAAAATATTATCTGTTCATTAGAACTGAATTTCTCATTTCAATGTTCTTGGTGTAAGGATGTTCAAATCCAGCACTCCTGGGGAAATGTCAGTGAATCGACAGTCCCCTACTCTTTTGCCAGGAAAATATGTGAGGAATGTCTGTCTGGAGACAATCATAAAAAGACAGCATGGATAATTAAAGACAATGAAGGTCTCCTGGTCCAGCCTAGTCTAGCACAGAGACAAGAACATCTCAGGTTGCTTCTTACTCTAGCTCTCTGAAGCATCCTTTCTCACGTAACCATCCTTTGTTTAGGAGAAGACTACCTACCCTACATATCTTGCAAATGAGCTCAGGACCCAGCAAATACACTCAGTGCCTATACTCAGGAAGTGTTCACTTCATTCATTTATACATATATCCGTTCATCCTCTAAATATATATTGGTCAAATGCTTACTATATACCACTACAGCATTAGGTACAGTGATACAGCAATAACCAATCCAGACAATCTCTGCCATCCTTGCTGATCTTCTGTTTTTGTTGGGGGGAGAAGGACAATAGATAAATCCATGATAAGATAATAAGTGCTATAGCAAAAATATAAAATGGTGAGAAAGGATAGAGAGTTCCAACAAAGGGGAAGGAGTTGCAATTTGGGTGGTCAGACAAGACATCATAGAGAAGGTTACATTAGAACAAAGACATGAAGGAAGAGAAGGATTAAGTCATGGGGTTATTTAGGGATAGGAAATTTCAGACATAAGGGAGAGGTTCAAAGTTCCTGAGGCATGAGTGAAACTGACATACTTGGGAAAAAATATGGAGGCCAAGATTTAAGTGCTCAAAGAAGAAAGAAGTAGGCATGAAGTCTGAGAAGTACAGATCATGTGGGGCTTCACAAGTCATTTGTATATGTAGGCTTTATGCCCTAAATAGAGTAAAAGTGATAATGGGGTTTGGGGTAGAGGGATGACATGATCTGAGTTAGATTGTAGAATGATCTTTTTGGCAACTGTGTTAAAAATAGATCATATAGAAACAAATGTAGAAGAGAGAGACCTGATAGGAGACTATCATAGTAATCCAGATAAGAGGTGATATAATCCATCTGTAATGTTCAAGATGAAACCCCATGACAGAGTGGTAAGTCTAGCCTGCTTTAAGCTATAGAGCCTTGTCATTTCTTTGTGATCTGAGACTGGCCACAAGGCTCACATTGGCTTCCTGGAATACTTTCTCTGTGGAACCTAGAGAATACCAAACACATGGCTTGATGAACATTCAAAATAACCATGCTGCCCAATAACTAATAGTAATATTGATCACTGTTTTTTCATGTGTGTGTCAGTGCTTACTGTTCTTTTATCTCTTTTTTTGATGTCACTGATGAAGTCTTTGGCTATTTTTGATTAGGTTGTTTTATCTTTTGTTTGTTTTGAGACAGATCTCATTCTATTGCCCAGGATTGCCCAGGCTGGCCTGATCTCATAGGCTCAAAGGATTCTTCTGCCTTATCCTCTAGAGTATCTGGGACTACAGGCATGTAGTTGTTCCACTGAGCCCCGATTGTTTTATCTTTATGATCAATTTTTAGAAATTTTTTCTACAGTCTTTGTAAGAATATTTTTTTCAAGTATAGATATTTTGAATATTTTTCCAGAGTATGACTTGCCTTTCATTTTATTAAGCATGCCTATAAAAGAACAAAAGTTTGGGTGTTTTATTTATTTTTTTTATTTTTATTATTATTTTTTTTTTTTTTGCGGTACCGGGGATTGAACTCAGGGGCATTCTACCTCCGAGCTACGCCCCCAGCCCTATTTTTTATTCTTTATTTTGAAACCGAGTCTCACTAAGTTGCGGAGTGCCTCACTAGGTAGCTGAGGCTGGCCGCGAACCCGGATCCTCCGGTCTCAGCCTCCCGAATGCTGGGATTACAAGCGTGCG
>PVLC010015366.1:0-23257 GCA_004027655.1 Graphiurus murinus | reverse complement strand
GTGTTTTATTTTTATGAAGTCTAATTTTTCATTTTTCTTTTATGCTTAATTATTTTTCTGCTCTTTTAGAAATTCTTGTCTGTCTTAAGTTTGTAAGATACCATCCTATGTTTTCTTTCAGAATCATTATCATTTTAACTTATACTTTTTGGCTTACGATCAATATTATTAATATTTGTGAAAGTAGAAATTAAGGTTCATTTTTGTCCCATACACTTATCCAACTGCTCCAGCACCATTTGATTAAAAGTTTTCCTTTCCCCATTGAACTACAGTGGAGACTTCAATTGACCATATGTTCATGAACTCTTTCTGTTCATTTTCTTCCATTAGTTGTTAGTGTATCCTTTGTGAGACTCAATCACTCCTTGTTCTAATTACTTTACTATTGTAGATCTTGAAACCAGATAGTGTAAGTCTCTTAAAAGAGTTCTTCCTTTTTAAAGGATGTTCTTGGTTATCCTAGGTCTTTTTTTACACTTATAGTAAAGTTCATAATCGTTTGTCAGTTCCTACAATGAAATAATGTTTGAAATGGAAAAGATTATTACACTTATTTGGTTATTACACCTTGTTGGCATGTATTTAATTATCATAAAATACTCCATAAAGATATACAAATATTATGTCTCAGTAAGAAAAAAAGAAATAACCATGGTGATTTTAGATAGGATTGCATTGAATATTAGATCAATCTGCGATCAATGGTAACAGTGCTGGGTATTCCGATTCAAGAATGTGGTATATCTCTATATTTTTCAAGCTTTAGTGAGGTAAAATTGACAAGAAAAACTGTATATATTTATATCATACAACATACTTAATGCAGGTACACATTATGAAACAAGCATAGCCAAGCTAATTAACACAGCCATCACTTCACACAGTTGCCTTTTTATTTTTGGTAGTAAGAACACTTGAGAACTATTCCCTTAGCAAATTTAAATTGTACATTATCATTAACTATAGTCACCACGCTGCACATTAGTTCCCTAGAATTTATTCATCTTATGCCTATTGATCAACATTTCTCCTTTTACTCTATTCCTCAGTCCCTGGTAACCACTATTTTACTCTGTTACAATGATTTTGACTTTTTTTTTCAGATTCCACATGTAAATAAGAGCCTGCATTTTTTGGTGTCAAGCTTATTTTACTTAGCTGAATGTCCTCCAGGTTCATATATGTTGTTACAAATGGCAACATGTCCTTCTTTTTAAAGGCTTAATAGTATTCCTCTGTGTATGTAACATTTTATGTAGAGTCTCACAGCCACAGGGGGTAGAGCAAAGCGGGCCAGCTGCTTGGTTACCAGCAGAGCGTGAGGGAGAGTGTCATGGCCTGGCCCACCACCCTGGGGAGTCAGGGAAGCCCCCCCAAAACAGCACCGAGCAGGGAGTCCAGTCAGGGGTCAGGCAGCGCCACAGGAACTCAGCTTTATTGGAACACACAATAGAATATATGGGCAGGTCAGGTAAGGAAGTGAAGCTGGGCAGGGGAAGCCAATGGGAGCAGATCTCGTCACCGATAGCTGCAGGAGAGAGAGGTAGACCTTTCCTTGACCCACCCACTGGCTTCCCTAGGGCAGAGGGGTCATATTTGACCAAACAAGGTCAGAGCCTGTGAGTGCCGAGTGCCACATGACATGAGCGTTCCCTACAATTTTATCCATTCATCTGTCAATAGCACTTAGGTTGTTTATTTATCTTGACTACTGCACATAATACTGAAATAAACATGGGAGTGCACATGGCTTTTTGACACACTGATTTCATTTCCCTTGGATATATTCCCAACAGTGGGACTGCTGAATTATATGGTGGCTATATTTCTAATTTTTTGAGGAACTTCCATACTATTTTCAATAATGGCTCTACTGATTTACATTCCCACCAACAGACTATAAAGATTCCCTTTTCTTTATATTCCCACCAATGAGTATTATCTTTTGACTTTGATAATATCCTAACAGGTGTGAAATGGTAGTTTTGATTTGCTTCCTCTAATGGCTAGTGATGCTAAGTATCTTTTCATGTACCTATTGACCATTTTTATGTCTATCTAGGTCCTTTACCCATTTTAATCAGGTAATTTGATTTTTGTCTCTTTTACTATTGAGTTGAATGTGTTCCTTATATATTTTGCATCTTAACTCCTTATCAGATGTATAGTTTGGAAATATTTTCTCTCATTCTGTAGGTTGCCTTTTCACTTTATTTATCATTTTTCCTTCACTATACAGAACATTTTCAGTTTGATGTAGTCCTACTTGTTTATTTTTGCTTTTGTTGTCTGTCAAATCCAAAATATCATTGCCAAGACCAATGTAAAGGAGATTTTTCCCTTATATTTTCTTCTAGGAATTTTGTTTCAAGTATTAAGTTTAGGTCATTAACCCATTTTGTTTTTTAGGGGGTTATGATATAAGATAAGGATCCAATTTCATTCTTTTGCATGTAGATATAGTTTTTTTTTTCTTTTGTGGTACTGAGAATTGAATCCATGGGCATTCTACCTCTGAACTACACCCTCAGCCCTATTTCTTAATTTTGAGTTGTGAGGGCCTCATTAAGTTTCTGAGTCTGGCCATGAACCTGCAATCCTCTTGTTTCAGCCTCCCAAGTACTGGGATTACAGGTGTGTGCCACCATGCTCAGCCCAACACCATTTATTAAAGAGACAATTTATTCTCGAGACATTGTGTATTCTTGGCAGGTTTTTAAAAAATTAGTTGACTATACATGTGTGAATTTACTTTGAGCCCCTCTACTCTGTTCCATTGATATATACGTATTGTTTTATGCCAGCATCTTGCTATTTTGATTACTGTAACTTTTTAACATAGTGTGAAATCAGGATGTGTGATGTCTCTAGCTTTGTTCTTCTTTCTCAAATGGCTTTGGAGATTTGAGGTCTTTTATGGGTTGATATGAAATTTTGGAGATGTTTCTATTTCTGTAAAAAGTGTCATTGAAATTTTCATAGAGGCCAGACGTGGTGGCGCATGCTTGTAATCCCAGCATTTGGGAGGCTGAGACCGGAGGATCTGGGTTCGAGGCCAGCCTCAGCTATCTAGTGAGGCACTCCGCAACTTAGTGAGACCTGGTTTCAAAATAAAGAATAAAAAATAGGGCTGGGGGTATATCTCGGAGGTAGAATGCCCTTCAATCCCCAGTACCACAAAAAAATTTTTTTTTTCATAGAGATCATATTGAATCTGTAGGTCACTTTGGTAGTATGAGCATTTTAACTATATTAATTCTTCCAATCTGTGAACATCAGGTATTATATTTATTTGTGTCTTTTTTCAATTTCTTCATCAATGTCATATTTTCACTGTACAGATCTTTCCATTTCCTTGGTTAAACTCATTCCTAAGTATGTTACTCTTTTATACTATTTTAAATGGGATTTTTCTTCTTAATTCTTTTTTTGACAGTTCATTGCTAGTATATAGAATGCAACTGATTTTATGTGTTAATTTTTTATCTTATAAGTTTACTGAATTTATTTATTGGTCTTGAAAATGTATTGGTTGCATCTTCTGTGTTTTCTATATATAAGACCATGTCATCTGCAACAGAGACAATTTTACTTCTTCCTTTCAGATACGAATGCCTTTCATTTCTTTTTATTGTCCAATTGCTCTGGCTAGGACTTCCAGTACAATGTTAAATAGAAATGATGAAAGTGGACATTCTTGTGCTGATCAAGATCTTAGAGGATTTGTTTTCTGCTTTTCACTATTGAATATGATGTTGGTTGTAGCTTCATCACACATAGCCTTTGTTGTAATGAGGTATATTCCTTCTATACTCAATTTGTTGATGGTGTCCTATGGATACTGTAGGCTTTCTTCACTATTTTTCATTGTTGTTTTCTTTTCATTCCTTTAAAACAGTATAATTGAAAATTATGTTTTTTGTTTTTGTTTTTGGCAAATATCCTATCTTTGAGTTCACAGATCATTTCTTCTGCTTGATCCAATCTATTGCTGACATCCTCTATTATATTTTTTATTTCACTCATTCCTTTCATTTCATTCATTAGCAGCTCCCAATTTTTTTGGTTCTGTTTTATGATTTTTATCTCTCTGCTTACCTCATTTTGTGTGTTCATGTATCGTTTTCCTAATTTCATTGGGCTATCTATCTGTGTTCTTTTATAATCTTACCCAGGCTTCCTTGAAACAATCACTTTCAATTCTTTGTCAAGCAATTAATAGATCTCCATTCTTTTCTGTCAGTTCCTGAAAACTTGTTGTGTTCCTTTCATAGTGTCTTGTCTCCTTGGTTTTTGTTATTTATTCACATTCAAGTTGGTTCAGTTCATGGAACAGTCACCTTTTCTGGACTCTACTGCTTAGTTTTATTGGGGGGAGATCTCCATTTATGGGATAGTATGAGAACACCAGGTTTTTTGGGGGGGCGGGGCGGGAGTGCAACAGCACTGGCTGCAGTAACATCCCAGCAGCACTAGTCTCCATATAGCTCTGTTAGCCGAGGTCAGTGTCAGCCAAGACTGCCGGGGTGCTCAGTGATCAAGGCTGTGATGTCTGAAGAAGTAGCTAGGACCATTGGGGTCTTCAGTGGTGAAGTCTGCTGGGGATTTATCTGGAACATCACAACTCAGGGCATCTTTTTTGATACTAGGTCTGACTCTCAGGCATACTTGTGGAGACATCAGCACTGGTGTTTAATGTGCAGCACCTTTAGATCAGTTACAGAGTCTCTTGAGAATGGGCATATGTAAAGGTCTTGGCTATGGGAACTGGGATGATTGTGGCACCTGTGCCTGGGCATAGGTGCCCCCTCTGCATTGATAATGGTGTGTGAAGCAAGGATGCTTGTGGAAATGCAGGTGAGGCCAGGTCCAGAGTGTGCATGCCTTCCACAGTATGCAGTTGCATAGCTCAATGGATCCACAGAGTTAAGCATGTATTACTACAATCTAATTTCAAGACATTTTCATTATTCTCAAAAAGAAACTCATGACCCATCAAGAAGTCATTTCCCATTCTCCTGTCTCTATAGCCCCTTGTGACCACCAGTGGCTCTGTGTCTCTACAGATTTGCCCATTCTTGGAGCTGGGGTGTAGCTCAATGGTAGAACACTTGCCTAACATGTACAAGGCCCTGTATTTGATCTCCAGCACTCTGAGAAAAAGATACCTATTCTGGACATTTCATAGATATAAAATCATACATATGACTTTTTGTGACTATCTTCTTTTCCTTATAATAATAATAATGTTTTAAAGGTTCATTCACATTGTTGCATACATAGTACTTCATTCATTTTTATAGCTGAAGAGTATTCTATTGTATGGATATAGAACGTTTTGTTTATCTCATCATTTGTTCTGAGGACTTTGAGACCAACTCTGGGAGCAGCAGTAGAGAGTTGTGGCTCTGGGTGTCTGCCAGGGTGCTGGGAGAGAGAGCTGTGGTTATTCCCATGTGCACAAATTTTCCATATTCCTTATAGGGGTGAGTTCCATTCATAACTACTTCCCAGTAGGATCCCAGATGTCAAATAAATTGATAGAATTTTACACTCGAGGAAAAATGGTACCTAATTGCTAGATTTTTTTTTTCTAAGAATAGTTCAGACCTGTGTAGGGACTTAAGAAGTCAGAGATAGACAGGTGGGAAGAGATTTTCTGATCCCAATTCTTTGTTTTCTCACTAAAAAGTCAATTTAGACAGGCATGGCAGCTCATGCCTATAGTTCTAGCTACTTAAGAGGCTGAGGTAAGAGGATAGCAAATTTGATGCCAACCTGTGCAATTTAGTAAGACCCTGTCACAAAATAAAAACTGCTGGGATATAGCTCAGTGGTATAATGCCCATGTATTCAGTCCCCAACACAAGAGGAAAGAAAAAAAGAGATAAAGAAGGGAGGGAAGGAAAGAAGGAAGGGAAGAAAGCGAGTGAGGGAAAGAAGGAAGAAAGGGAGAGAGGGAAAGGAGGGAAGAGAAAGAAAGGAATAAATTCATGCCACCAGCAGCCTTTCTATAATTGCATCATTACTTTTCACAAAACAATCCAAAGACCTCTAAACACTGGGAGACATTTTCAGTAGACCAAGGGAGAATGCTGACAAAGCCCTGTTCCAAGTAGAGATGGAAAGAGATGTGCTGGGAGAGGCAGAGGTGAGAGACCCGAAAGAAAAAGACAAAGAATGAGTGTCTTGCTTCCAGGTGGCTTTCTACTTCCTGCTTTCCAGTTCTGAGAGACTCCCTTTATAATGCTAGCTCAAGAGTGATTCTACTATTTGAAGCAACATTCCGGAAACTCATGGGAAAGTTTCTCCAGCCCAATTTGCTCAGGCCCAGGGAAACCCTCCCTCCTTAGACACAAGTCTGTGTTTATCCAAATGACCCTGGGGCAGGGATTCAGATGCATATGCAGAGATGCTTGTTTATCGGTGGTATGTAGGGAATGTTGTTCCCCACTTACTTGACATCCAGAAATCCTGCTGAAATATCCATCACTGAACATCCTTACCCCCCTCCCCACTTGGGAGCTTCTGATGAATAGAAAATTTTCATTTGGGTGGGGAAAAGTAAATATAATGTAGTTTAAAGAACTAATCTATGAGAAACTTCCAAACCTGAGTGTCATTTTTTTACCTTTGAAGTGCAAAACATTAAACAATTGAGAATATATTAAGAAATATTATCTCTAGCAAAAAGCTGCAGAACTGACCTCTAAGCAAAACATAAATTAATGCTAGCTTTGTGCCTCTGATCAAAACAAGAGGCAAATAAAGATAAAGAGAAACATGTAGTGGTCTCTTAAAACTCAGACTGAAAATGGAGAAAAGAAACAAAACTACAGAAAAATAATGTACAGTTTAGTGGTAATAAACTTTTTATTTATTTATTTGTAACCTTCACATTTTCAAATGAGGATGAGAGTGGGGTAAAACCTAGGTAAACTTTCTCAAAAGCAAAACATGCATAGACCTTCCTCCCTTTTTTGACAAAAGAATCAGGCTGACTCTATGCAGACACCTGCTACCTGGCACTCAGCCAACTTGCTAACCAACCTGGTGTTTCAGCCCAATTAACTAAGCACGTGTCACCCAGAACATGTTAATTATGCCTAGTAATTTCCCAAAGTATTTGATGTGTTTATATAAGGAAAAGTGGCCATAGCCTTCTTTTGCAAGGATCTTTCTTAAGGAAGCACCATTGCATGCATTCTTGAAAATTCCTGAGCTATCCTTACAATTGCACAATGTCAGAGCTGGCAGGCATCTTCCAGAATCTCATTACCCAACCTCTCTCCAAAGAGAGAAACTGGAGTACTCCCTAAAACTTCCACTAAACTAGGAATGGAGAGAAGATAAATGTAAAGATGAACACATTTAAATAAAATTGACTACTTCTGACACATTGCAGGACAGAAAATATTGTCATGGAATTTTTGTAAATTAAGTGACAAGAATTTACTTTTTAACCTTGGTTCATTGGGAACAAAAAGGCAGGATTAGAGAGGGTAAGGGAATAGATAGTAACAAATCCTTTAACTGACATTTCTTCTTCAAGTATTCCTCTGCCTCAGTCTTTTCACCTGTAAATTGGGGAACAAGGACTTTTTAAGTCAAATAGAGGGATAATCTAATTGCAAACATAGAAGGTCCTCAAAGTTTGGAATATGCTTCAAAATAACCTAGTTTTAGCTGGTGCAGTGGTGCATATCTGTAATCCTAGTACTTGAGAGGCTGGGAAAGGAGGATCAGAGATTTGAGGCCAGCCTCAGCAACTTAGACTGTGTTTTTTTTTTTTTTCTTTTTTTGCGGTACTAGGGATTGAACTCAGGGGCGTTCTACCTCCGAGCTACACCCCCAGCCCTATTTTTTTATTCTTTATTTCGAAACCGGGTCTCACTAAGTTTCAGAGTGCCTCACTAGGTAGCTGAGGCTGGCAGCGAACCCGGATCCTCCGGTCTCAGCCTCCCGAATGCTGGGATTACAAGCGTGTGCCACCATGCCCGGCTAGATTGTGTTTCAAAATAAAATAAAATAAAATAAAAATAAAAAGAGCTGGGGGTATAGCCTGGGGGTAGAATGCCCCTTGACTCAATCCCTAGTACGAAAATAATACTAATAACAACAAAACAACAATAATAACAACAACCATCTAGTTTTCCTTATTAACATGCAAGGCAATTAGCTAAAATTCTAGAAAGGATAAGCACTTAATATTTTATTCTGATTTTCTTCTTTCAATACCAGCTGCCATTTATTGAACACCTAGTAAGTGGGAGCTATTGTGTAAAGTACATTCTCTACTTTACTTAACTGAATCCTCTCAACCACCCTATGAGGTAAATTCTAGAATTATTTCCATCTTACAGATGAGAAAAGTGAGGCAGAGAGAGGTAAAGTGACTTGCCCAAGCCACAGATTCTAAGTGGCAGAACTGGATAAACTTCTTTGCCCCCTAAAATATACCAGGTGTAGTGGCTCACACCGGTAATTCTAGTACTTGGGAGGCTGAGACAGGAGGACCACAGGTTTGAGAACAGTCTAAACTATTTATCAGACTCTCAGCAAGCTAGCAAGACCCTGTTTCAAAATAAAAACTAAAATTGGGCTATGGGTATAACTCAGAGGTAGAATATCCCTGAATTCAATCCCTAGTACCACACACACTCAACAATCTTGTGAGGTTGGTTTCATAATGAAGAATGGAAGATCGAGTGACTTGCTCAAAATTCCTACAAGGAAATGGTTTCTCTTCTGACGAGTTCCAAACCTTAACTTTTTGTATTACATGCAAATAATGAGGGTTCTCTTCCTCTGGCCCCTTCCTGATGGTCAGAAGGAAGACAAGAAGCAGGAGGGGCTGGTGAATGCAAATAGTACAGTTCTGATCTTAACACAGTGGAAGAGGCTGGCAGGGTGCCGGCAGAAGGAGCATAGCACCTAGAGGTGAAATCGGTTGAGGACAACAGAACCCTTCACTGCTAATGTACAGCAAAGAAAACTGAAAGGAGCTGATGGTCAGTTTCTTCAAGTCAACATTGGCTTTATCAAGGGCACGTGGCAAGTCTTTCTCCAAGTGGCAGTTTGGTTACAGAGAGGGCCTGCAATTCAGAAACTCATTCATTGGAGATTATTCCCTTCCCCCTCTGCATTCCTATCAATTCTTTCCATTCCATTCTCATCATTTTCTGATTTCTTTAGACAGTTCTATTGGTATGAAAGGAAGATCTCAGCAAACTTCCAGTCTTAGAAACATTGGCTAGGGTTAGCACATCCAGAGAAGAGGGAGTCGGTTTATCCTTATCAAATTGATCAAAGTGATAGATTTAATTATAGAAATAGAACAATTTGGTGGCCTTTCATAGTACTTTCCCCAAGGACCATCGAGTGGGAAAGCCAATTTATTTTGCTGCTTGATTGCTTTAGACTAATACAAACTGTTCCCTTGAGAAGAGCTGGAAATCAGTTATGATCTTTTGTCTCTCATCCAAGGTACAGGAAAGTCACCGTTCCTAGAGAATGAGCCACAGATTTCCCCCTGACTTCACTCTCAATTGCCTAATTAGGTGACTATTACCATGAAAGCTGTTGAAACTTAACAGATGGAGGCTGCCCTTGGAAGAGGCCAGGGGACAACAGAGGCTCATAAACGATGGTGCTGCCCCCTAACATCTGGATGGGCAGTTAGCTACTAATTCTTACCATGGCCCTGCTTTCTTTGGATCTCTGGCCAGGAACCAACAGGAGAGTATACCTTCTGGAAAGGAGAGGTGTCTACTGGGCCCTATTAACTCTCTTCCAATTCCTGGTCATGGACACTTTTAGTCTCTCATCTACAAAGCTGATAGCTCTCCTCGGGGTAACTAACCACTCGTATAGCGTCCTCATTTCCTAGTTATCAATGTATGGCCTGATCATGTCCACTCTGTAAAAGAGGTGAACTATATCAAGGTAGCCAACAGACTCCTCCCAGCCTTCTTTGCCCACAGAGCCTGTTAGTGGCATCTAAAACATGCACAGTCCTTGGGGTGGCTAAGGCTGCTTTACAAAAAGGGTTCCTTTTCGTATTTGACGTGCCGTATGTTCCTTCTATGGAAGAGGAGGAAACTCATTTCTTTTTTTTTTATTTTTAAACTTTCAATTAATTTATTTGTAAGCCTATGCTTCAATGATTTCCAGTAAATATACAGAGTTGTAAAATCAGTATTAAAATTGAATTTCATCAGCCACAAAATATTTCTTCTGCCCATTTTCTGTCATTCTCTATTACCACTCCTGGGCAACCAGTGATCTGCTTTGCCATTTATAGGCATATTATATAATGTAGTCAAATAGTATGTGGTGCTTTGTGACTTGCTTCCTTCACTTAGTATAATACTTTTACGGTTTATCCATATTGATGCATGTTATCAGTCCTTTATCCCTATTCCTTTTCCATTCCTGCTCAATAGCATTTGAAAGTAATTCTTTGGATTCTCCTCCCTCAATTCCTCAAAATAGAAAAGTACCTATATGAGGCCCCATGCAACTTGACAGCTGCTTAGAGTGATCTTACATAACCCCAATGTCCCCTTCCATATTCTGCAAGTACACTAGCCTTTCTTACACATTCTGCAAGGTGTTACAATCTTGTCTATGCAGTGTAGTTGAAAATGCTGTCCCCTCTTCCTAAACATTGATCACTTCAGTATGCTCACATGTATTTCACTTAGGTAATTCACCTAGGTAATTCTTATTCAAACCTTGGATCTCACTTAAAAGGTATTTTCCCTGGAGATTGGTGGCAGAGTACTTGTCTGGAATACTCCAAGCCCTGGGTATGATCTCCAGCATCAAAACAAAAACAAATAAACAAAATTGTTCCTTTGGAAAACTGTTCCTTGAAACTTTGGATTGGGTCTGACTTTTCTCTTACATAGTATCTTAGCATCTCTGTTAGTGTTTTTATTATATGTTGAATTAGTTCATGATTTGTGAAATTGATTTTTTTGACTGGAAATTAAACTCAGGAGTGGTCTACCACTGATCTACATCCTCAGCCATTTATTTATTTGTTTGTTTGTGGGACTGAAGATTGACCCCAGAGGTTTTCTATCTCTGATCAACACCTCTAGCCCTTTTTATTTTTCATTTTGAAAGAGTATCACTGTTAGCACACACTGCTGGCCTTGAATCTGCAATCCTCCTGTCTCAACCTCCCAAATACCTGGATTATAGGGTTACACCACTGCACCTGGCTGTCTCCAGCCCTTTTTATTTATTTTTTTTATGTTGAGACAGGCTGGCTTCAAACCTGTGATCCTCTTGCCTCAGCTTCCCATGTCCCTGAGATTATAGGCATGTGTGACCACATCTGACATTTATGCAATTGCTTTTAAAATGCTACTGTCTGCACTGCTTCTTCTCTATCTCCACCTTCACCCCTACGAGCACTAAATTCCACAAGGGTTGATATTAAGTGCTTTGGTTACCACTAGCCTCAGACTAGGCACATAGTGGGTGCATGATAAATATTCCCAAACTTTGTCTGCCTGACCCCTTGCCTTTAGAGTTTCAGATACCAGCTAATCCCTTTCCACATTTGATTCTTTCTATCACAGGGGGAATCTGCACATTATCTGCCATGGAGTTTCCTAAATGTGTCAGTGTATAAAGATGTGCTGTTTTCAACTGACAGTATCAACCTGTTAAAGAGCAGTGCAACCTGACAGCTAGAATGTAGTCGCTACAAAGAGTCTGGAAGGCCAACAACGTGTCTGGAATGGAGGGAATGCGGTTATGTGATCAGAAGCTCCATACACTTCTCAACTTTTCAAGTAGCTCCTGGGGAAGACCTGGGACAACCTTGTTCACCGAGGTGCTCACTAACATGTCATGTAAGGCCAATTCCAGCATGCTGAGCAGCACTTTGACTGGCCATTTGTTTGAGTCTGCTTTCAACACCTCTCTTGAAAATATGACATGTGTCAGAATTAATCCAAGTAGCTTTGAGCCAGCTTTTATGGCCACACAAAGCTCTCCACCCATTGGGTGTACTTAAAGACACTTGATGCTGTTTGAGAACACTCCTCTTAATCTGCTGATAACCTTTTCTGTCTAACTGGCAAGACCTGATAAAATATTTCTTTTCATTGGGCCCACTTTCAATAAAACAACCAAAACCCATCAACTATTAAAACCTATCTTTTTGTACTGGTGCATCTTCACTTTTGAGTCTTGGCAGGAGATTTTTAAGGGCAAATGGACTAAATGAATGAATTCCAATAACAACAACAGTAGCAGTGAGTAATAATTCAATTCAACAAGCAGTTATTGAATGCTTACGATGTGCAGGGCCCTGCCCACAGTCCACAGGGGATAGAGATGAATAAATCACACTTTCGGCCCTGCAGGAGCTCACAATCTGGAAGAGGAGACAAACCTGCACATAAATAACACTAATAAGGCTGGTACTGGGAAACACCAGAATAGAATTGTAAGTAAAGGGCACTTTGCAAGCAAAGAAGTGGAAGTGTGGGGAAGAAGAAATTAAATTCAAATGCAGACATCAAGAGCTTTCTTGGCAGAGGGAGGATAAATATAACACACTGTTTCATGATAACAACTTGCAAAGAAAAGAAGACTCCCAAGATTTGAGAATACCCTGACTGTCTAGACAGGGCTGCTCAATTGTCTTGGAAGCACAAGTTCCATTTTAATGCAATTAATTGGTCCTACTCAATGAAGGCAGGAGGAAACTCCTTTGGGGCCCAACAAATCCCAGAATGGACAGTGCTACTTTAGCTTTCAGAACTCCCTGATGCCCAACCACCAGCCAAATAGTCACATGATCTATAAATGCGGCACTCTGCCCTTGTTGCTAAACTTGTTACCTCTTTCTTTTTCTTTTCTTTTTTTTCCTTATTGTGTGGATGTGTGCGCGTGCACGAATATGTGTGTACATGCACACACATGCACAAGAGTAATATTGGAGATTGAACCCAGGGATATTCTACCTCTGAGCTACACCCAAGGCCTATTTTATTTTTTTATTTTGAATCAAGGTTTGGCTATGTGGTTGAAGCTGGCCTCAAACTTATGATCCTCCTGTCTTAACCTACCCTGTACCTGCTTCTTCCTTTTAAATTGCATTAGTTGGGAAGATGTGCACAAGTGAAGGAGGAGACATACACTTCTGGCTGAAGCCATACCACCTCCCTGAGATTCCTTCAGTCCCTGGTGCAACCGTGATTTCATCACCATCCATACCCGACCTCAGAAAAGGTTGGATACTCAGATACCCTAGGACTGCTGAGACCTGACCTGCCAGGGTCACTCCTGCCAGGAGCATTTGCATCTTAACAGGAATCCAAATCTTTATCATTGAGGGAAGAGTGGGCCAGACAAGGTCCTGCCTGGGCTTTACCTAACCCTGACTCTGCCTATTTGACCTCCTGAAGGTGGAAAATAGTTTGAAGCTTGGTGGGAAATGGTGGTTGCCCCATTACAATTAAAAAAAAAAACTTTAAAGGTTAAGGATAAAAGGGTTTGACAAGTTAGGAACAATAGCTAATTAACATTTCAAAGAGGTGAGTAACAGGTAGTAAATACTGTGAATCCCAGAGCCCCAGAATGTGGCATCAGATTAACACTCTCTCCTTCCAACACCTCTTTTGTTGTTTTTCTGTTTTGGGTCTTTTTTTGTGTGTGTGGTACTGGGGATCTAACCCAGGGACATTCTACTGCTGAGCTACACTCCTAGCCTTTTTATTTTTTTATTTTGAAACAAGATCTCCCTAACATGCTGAGGGACTTGCTAAATTGCTGAGGCTGGCCTTGAACCTGCAGGTACTGGAATTAGAGGTGTGTGTTACCATACTTGGCTTATCTTGTTCTTTTCTCTATCCCATTCAGGCAGTGGACAGGGGCAGGAGAACCCATGGGTCTAGAGCCAACCCTGCTCCCAGGGCTGGATTACAGGCTCTGCCACTTGATAACTAAATACAAGGTTGTGAGCGAGTGACTTAAACTCTGAGCCTTACCTTCTTCTAAACTGAGTGAAGTATAACTTTTTTGTTTTCTGAGGTTAACCACGGAAGTTCCCTCAAATGCAAAGGCAGATTAGTTGAATAGTTTATTTTCTATGAAGTGCCTTTTCTTTGGGGTTACCTGCAAAGTTTTCCTAGAGGTCATGAATTTTCAACAATTCCCTACTTCTAGATTAAATAAAGGAATGACTGGATGAATCTGCCAGCAGCAGCTAAGGGAGCTACTATCAGATAGGGGTAATAGATTTTCTCAGAACCCCAGAATTCAGAGCTTGAAAGTGGCTGCTTGTTTTGCCTGCATTCAATACCTGTTTTCCACACTTACCATGCCCTCTTTGTTTTTTACCATATGATGGGCAAAGGAGTATAAATACTCTATTATCTAAGCCAGAGATTTCTTAGCAGAATACGTTGAAAAGGTACATGAGCTATATCCAAACAATACATTTTCCCTGTGGACCCATAGATTGGAGGTAGAGAGTAGGGAAGGGAGATGGTGATGATGAGAAAAGCCTAAGTAGAAGTCCTGTTCACCGGTTTCTTTGGTTCTTTGACTTTAAGTACTATGTCTATGTTGAGAATTCTGAAATTTAAATCTCTTAACAAGACCACTCTCCTAAATTTTGCACTCATGTATCCCCAACTCAACATCTCCACTTGAACCGATATCTTTAATTCAGTATATCCAAAAACTAATCTATAAACACACCCCTTAAAATATGATCCTCGCTTAAGCGTTCCCATTTCCATGAATGTAATCATCAGAAATCTAGTTCCTCGGGCCAAACATCTTGGAGTTATCCTTAAATTTTCTTTTTTTCCAAATCATACATCTACTCTATGAAAAATCTTATTGACTCTGTCTTTGGTATACATCCAGAATTTACCCTGCTCCCCACCTACTAGCCTTATCATTGTTACTTAGGTTCAAGCCACCAAAGCCTCTTACCTATATTACTAGAGTAACCTCTGAAATGCCTCCATCCTCGCTCACATTCTTACCTCCATATTGTCTATTTAATACAATAGCCAGAGTGATCTTGATAATTCATATGTCAAATCATACCATTCCTTTGCTCAAAAACCTCTCAATAACTATCTCAAAATAAAATGCAAAGTTCTTATCAGAGCCTGCAAGGCCCCATGTAATCTCCCCCTCATTCTTTTTTTTTTAGTTCCCAAGTTTTATTCAAGAACTCATACAAAATATTCCAGATAAATGAATTTTAATCCTCATCTTCCTCCTCCTCTTCATCCTGGTTAATCTGGAAGTAAGGTAATCCATAACTTTCTTTGCTGTTAGCAACTACACGCAACCAATCATGTAGGATATTCTTCTTCAAATATTTTAGGTGAGATATTTCAAGTATCTTTTGGAAAAAGGAACCTCAGATATGGTGATCTTGCTCTTGCTCCTTTCAATGGTTACAATTCCTCCACCAAGATTCCCAGTTCTACACTTCTAGCCCTCTGCTCTGATCAAACTCTACTGTCTTCCTTGCCAAACAGGGTCTCAACTCAGCCTTTGCCTTTTCTGAACCTGTTGTCTGGATGCTCTTTAGCCAGATACTTGCAGGGCTTGCCCTCTCCCTTCATTCAGTTCTGTACCTAATTTCTCTTCCTCCCTGAGGCCATGCATGGATCCATAGCAGAAATAGTAGACATATATGCCCACTCCTGGCCATCACACTCTGTCCCTTACTCTACTTTTCTTTTCTTCTTTATCAATTATCACCATCTGATATACTTTTTGGGTTACTGTCTGTTTGTTCCCTCCCAATAGAAAGTAAGCTTCTTCTCATTTGTAAAAAAAAAAAAAAAAAAAAAAAAAAAGAAAGAAAGAAAAACATATTTAAGCAGGGCACAGTAATTACACCTGTAATTCCAGTACCTGGGAGGCTGAGTCAGAAGGATAATAGGTTTGAGATCAGCCTAAGCAACTTAGCAAGGCCCTCAGTAACCTATTTTAATATAAAAATAATATTTATTATGCTTATCCAAGAGCAAGGTCACTCTTTCCATCTTCAGATATTTTCTTTGACTTCTTTCTTTAGTGTTTTATAATTTTCATTGTAGAAGTCTTTTATATCCTTGGTTAGTTTTATTCCTAGATATTTTATTGGTTTTAAGGTTATTCTGAATGTATTGCTTTCTGGATTTCTTTCTCAGTGGATTCATGGTTGGCATGTAGAAAAGCTACTGATTCTTTTAGGTTGATTTTGTATCTTGCTACTTTGCTGAACTTGTTAATCAGCTCTAGTAGTCTTTTGGTTGAGGTTTTTGGGTATTCTAGATATAGGATCATGTCATCTGCAAACAAAGATAATTTTAATTTTTATTTTCCTATTTTAATTCCTTTGATATCCTTCTCTTGTGTTATTGCTCTGGAAAGAGTCACAAGAACTATATTGAAAAGAAGTGGTAATCATGTGCATCTTTGTTTTGTTCTTGATTTTAAAGGAAATTCCCACAGTTTTTCCCTATTCAATATGATGTTGGCCTTGGTTTATTGTATATTGCCTAAATGACACTGAAGTACCTTCCTTCTATTCCAATTTTCTGCTGTGTTTTTAACATGCATGGGTGTTGGATTTTTTCAAATGTTTTTTCAAGTCTTTTGAGATGATCATGTGATTTTTGTCCTTAGTTCTATTTATGTGGTGAATAGTATGTATTGATTTGTGTATACTGTAACAGGCTTGCTTTCTTGGGATAAAACAAACTTCATTATGGTGTTCTATATTCTTGATGTATCAAAATGACCATTCTACCAAAAGTGATCTACAGAGTCAATGCAATCCCAATCAAAATACCAATGTCTTTCTTCACAGACCTAGAAAAATCAGTCATAAGTTCATATGGAGAAACAAAAGACCCATAATAGCTAAAGCAATTCTCAACAATAAGAACCATGCAGGAAGCATCACAATTCCTGACTTCAAATTATACTACAGAGCTGTAGTAATAAAAGCAGTATGGTATTGGCACAAAAACAGACATATAGACCAATGGAATAGAATAAAAGATACAGAAACAAATTCACTTACTTTTAACCAATTGATTTTTGACAAAACAATCAATTGGCTATAAGTATGTGCCAGACACATATATTGGAGAAAAAACAGCCTTTTCAACAAGTGGTATTGGGAAAAGTGCTGTGGAAAAATGAAGCTAAATCTTTACCTGTCAAGGAAACTGCTGACAAACCCAAAGAGGATCCACAGCTGGTGTGAAGGATACGAGAAAGGTGAAAGCCTCCAATAGCTGAGGCTAGTAGGCAAGGTCTAGGATGAAAACATAGGGCTTTGTTTATTATGTCCTGAGCAAGAATGAAGTTAGGGGAAAAATATGCTGCTTGGGGCTGAAGGAATGATGTTGGAGCCAAAGGAGACACAGAACTCCAGAACTCTATATTAATTCTGCTCTCAGATTCAAAGATTTCCAACCACATGTATACTCCCCAAACAAGACACGCATGTGATATAAAATCAACCAGTGCAAAGGCAATTGAATGAAAAGTGACTAGTTGTGTTCTCTGCAAAAGAAAATGAGCTTCAGACTGGAAAGTTTAGAGAAGAAGCTTAGAGAGAAGCAATAGAATTCCAGATTGAGATGAGAGTCTAAGAGAACATGTAAGTGCTTTATAAATGAATTTTAAACATTTTTTCTCAAAGGACTGTGTTGCCAGTGGAGAAAGCTTAGAAAAAAGGACACAGGGATGGGGTTGTGACAGTGCTACCACTACACAGTTTGAAGAGTCAGAGGAAACAGGAGAGTGTCTGTGTGTTCAGCTCCAAAATGTCCCTAAGTCTGTGTTACTAGTGATACTAAAGGTAAGGTTGTCCCTTGACCCTATGACTATTTTCTTCTAAAAGCTGAACCAGAACTTTGAAGAAGTGGAACTAAACTGTCATTAAGCCAGACTGTTAAACAGTTTTGACTGGATTCTCTGTTGCTTTACTCACGGAAAGGAAAACTGGAAACAGGGAACATTAGGAAAAGCCAGCCATGGCCACTCTGAACTCTGCAGTGTCCAACCCCAGCTCCAGGCACATGGACATATCTAGCCATCCCTGCTCACATGCCCTTGATGATAGCATTGTAAATAATCTGCACTATTTGCTTCTGTTTCAAAATATGTCCTTCTCATGAGTCAAAAACTCATTATTCTTCAACACTGCGCCTACAGGGGCAGTCCAATTATGAGGTCATTCTGAAAGAATTCTGATAGAAAAAAATACATCTGCTTCTGTCTGAATAGTTAGAATTGGCCATCAAAATGGGCCTGAATGTATCAAATAACTGTGCAGCCCTCTACTTCCTTCTGGATTGACCTCAAAGACGACTTTTAAAGAAAACTATGGAACTATTGAGGTATATTTTAAAAGTTTAGACTTGAGTGAATAAGGCAAATGTGTTAGAGGTCCATGGTGAATTTGTAATTACCAAATAGTGTTTTCCAGTTGTAAATGGCCAGGGAATGAAAGATATATTTTCAGATTGGATTGAGAAAAGCAGAATTAAGCAATTAAACTTTTCTTTTCCCCCTCAGCCCCAAAAGAAATTCATAGCTATATATATATAAATTTTCCCTTTTTTGTAGTTGAATAGATGTTTCCTTTGTGAGTGCTGCTGATCAAGAATGTATCACAGAATCATTTAATAAATACAAAGCATTTATCTCTTTTTATTTTTTTATTTTTGCGGTACTGGGGATTGAACTCAGGGGCATTCTACCTCCGAGATATACCCCCAGCCCTAATTTTTATTTTTTATTTTGAAACCGAGTCTCACTAAGTTGCGGAGTGCCTCACTAGGTAGCTGAGGCTGGCCGCGAACCCAGATCCTCCAGTCTCAGCCTCCCGAATGCTGGGATTACAAGCGTGTGCCACCACGCCCGGCTATCTCTTTTTAAATACAGAAAAATATAAATAAAAATAAAATGGTGCACTGAAAAGGACATGAGCAAGTAAATCTCAGAAAAGGAAATGAAATGACATATATATATCATATACATATAACAAATGATGCTCATATTCAGTAGTCATCAGAAAATTTCAAATTATAATCCTAATTAGATATCATATTGCTTTTCATGGAGGAAAAATTCTAAAAACGTATAGTAGAGTGGATAAAGTACAAGGGAAAATGGCTAATATTTACTGAACACGTAATATCTACCAGAACCCCTATATATGTTTTTTGTTTTGTTTTGTGGTTCTGAGGATTGAACCCAGGGGCATTCTACCTTCGAGATATACTCCCAGCCCTTTTCATATTTTGTTTTAAAACAGGGTCTCACTAGGTTCCGGAGAGTCTCTCTATGTTGCTGAGGCTTGGCCACAGACATGCAATCCTCCTGTCTCAGCCTCTGAAATATTGGGATCACAGGCATGTGCCACCATCCCCAGCTATATGTTTTATAAGTATTAACTCATTTAATCTCCATAATCACACTAGAGGTTAATATCAAATATCTGTGTTTTATAGCAAAATAACAGAGGTACCAGAGGTAAAGACAGAATAGGAAACTTACCCAAGTTCAATATACCTAGTTATCGGTCAGCTCCAGAGACTGTATTATTATATATTATTGTTATTTTTAATAAATAGTATGTCTTTCTTTTGTACATTTGGATCTTCTGCAATGTCTATGCCTATAAGTAATCAGAATAATACCTTGGAAACTTTTTTCTAGTCTCTTTCTATATATTTTATTTTTATTATTTTTTTTGTGGTAATTGGGGATCGAACCCAGGGGCATTCTACATCCAAACTACATACCCAGCCCTATTTTTTATTCTTTATTTTGAGACAGGGTCTCGCTAAGTTGCAGAGGGCCTCACTAAGTAGTTGAGGCTGGTCACGAATCCAGATCCTCCAGTCTCAGCCTCCCAAGTACTGGGATTACAAGCGTGTACCACCACACCCAGCTCTGTATATTTTTAATGAGATTACATAGTATATGCAATCTTCCATTCCTATTTTATCAGTTCATATTACTTAATAAATACATCTTATAATGTTTTCATGATAACCCAAAGATAATTCCAAATCTTTATAAAATAATCTTAAACGATGCATAATGTTGCATCATCCATCTGTGTTGGACATTTACTTAAATATTCCCCTACTGTTAGTACTAACATTTATCTATTATAAATTACATCATAATAAACAATTCTATGTATGATTATTAGTCTAATCCTTTCAGATAGGATCTCAGAAGTGGAGGTACTGGGTCAATGGAAAGACATAGTTTTAAGGTTCCTGATTCAATATTCTTTCCTCTTTCTAAAATGATGTTTTTTTCTGGAATCTTCCCCTATGCTAACCTCAGTACTTCTTTCTTTCTGTAGTTTCCTAACATACAGATAGATGATAGATAGATAGATAGATAGATAGATAGATAGATAGATAGATGTGTGTATGTGTGTGTATGCATATATCACACACACACACACACACACACACACACACACACACACTTCTGAGCTACACCACTAGGTAGCTCTATTATTTTGAGATAGGGTATCTGTAAGTTGCTGAGGCTTGCCTCTATCTGTGATCCTCCTGTCTCAGCCGCTCAAGTACTGGGATTGCAGGAGTGTGTCACCATGTCCAGCTTGTATTTCCCATTTTTTGGCATATAGTTTTAAAAAATATTCCCTAATGATCCTTTGAATTTCAGTGGTATCTTCTGTAATATGTCTTTTTTCACTTCTAATTTTATTAATTTGGGTCATCTCTTTCTTTTGGTTATTTCAGATAAGCTTTGTCAAGTTTGTTTTTTCAAAGAACTAACTCTTTGGTTCATTGGTCCTCTTTGTTGTTCTTTTAGTCTCTATTTCATTACGTTCTACTCTGATCTTTATTTATTTCCTTCTACTAGTTTTAGGTTTGGTTAGTTGTTGTTTTTCTAAGACCTTGAGATACATCATTAGGTTATTTATTTGAGAGCTCTCTACTTTTTCTGCTGTAGACACTCATCGCTATAAGCTTCGCTTTTTGTACTGCTTTTGCTGTATCCCACATGTTCTGCTATGTTGTGTTTCCATATTTCAGTTAATTTGAGAAATTTTTCATTTACCCTCTGACTTCTTCAGTGCTCTCTGTTTACTCAATAGTGTTCTTCAATCTTCATGCATTTGTATAATTTCTGCAATTCCTCTTGCTATTGATTTCTAATTTTATTGCATTGTGACCAGATAAGATGCCAGAAACGGTTTCAAATTTTTATACTTCTTTCATAACCTACTATATGGCCTTTTGAGGAAAACTTTCCATATGATGATAAAAAGAATGTGTATTCTGAAACTTTTGAAAGGCATATTCTATAGATGTATGTTAAGGTCCATTTTATTATAGTGTAATTTAACTCTGACGTTTGTTTTGTTTGGATGATCTATCTATTGGTGAAAATAGAGTACTGAATTTGCTCACTGTTTCAGTTTAGGGGCTTATATCTCCCTGTACATCTAGTAGTTTATAAAATTGGATGGTTGGAATTTGATACATATATATTTATAATCATTACATCTTCTTCATGAATTTTCCCTTGATCAATATATAGTGATCTCTGACTCTTCTATTAAGTAAGTACAGCTACTCCTGCTTGCTCTCAGATTCCTTTGGCTTGGGATATCCTTTTCCAATCTTTCACTTTCAGTCTGTGTATATCTTTTCAGGTAATTTGAATTCCTTGTAGGCAACCTATTGTTGTATCTTCTTTTTAAATTAACTCAGCCAGTCTACATCTTTAAATTGTCAAATTAAGGCCATTAACATTCAAAGTTATTATAGAAAGTTATGTACTTATTATTGCCATTTTTTGTTTTTATCTTATTTCTTTTTATATATTCTATGTTTCTTTATTCCTCTTATTCATCCTAGAAGGTTTATAGTTTACTATTCTTGTGATATTTGATTCCTTTCTACTTGTCACTTAGGTATCCACTCTTCTGAGGATATTTGTTCTTTCACATGCTCTCATAAATGTGTTTATATTTCTTCCCCTTCTGGGTATAGGGTTGCCTTAAATCAGGAGGCTCAGGCAAGAGGATTGCAAATTTGAGGCCAGCCTCGGCAACTTACCAAGTCCCCCCCCCCCATCTTGAAATAAAAAATAAAAAGGGCTGGGTACATAGTGGTACATTACTCCTGGGTTCAATCTCCAGTACTACAAAAAAAATAAGATCTAAACTATGGCAATTGTGAAATATCTACAAATAGTTACTTCGATGTGAATATTTTTCACTGGTATCACTTTTTCTGAGATGACTTAATCCTTTTTATCACAACTTTCCTAACTTATGTAAGTTAAGTTCATCTTCGCTACCTTCTCCTGGCTACATTTCTAGGGTCTCTCAAATAGTAGCATCCCCAAGTACTTGATTTTTTTGTGTAAGCATGAATTGAATAACATTAATGGTGATCAATCAACAACAGACTTGAAAGGACTTTGAAAGAATTGATGTGATTAGTGACTGATAATGGTGTGCATCTGTTCTTTTTGTTGTGATTTGTGGATTGAAGAGAGGAACCAGCACAATGTGCACCTGATATAATTAGTTAACATTTGATGGTAACTGAGATTTGAAGTGTGTTGTTGGAGAACTAATGTTATTCATCTAAGCTGTGGCAATTGAACTCGGATGTGAGAACCATCTCTGCCACTTGCTTTCAGTTGACTCTGAGCACAGAAGCAGTATAATCTTTCTAAAAAAGAAATCATATATGACATTTTCTGCTCCAAACAACCTATAACACTAATTTCCCTCAGAGTAAAAGGCCTATAATAGTTCATTGTGAATGATCATCACCCATCCTACTGCTCTTTAGCTCACTTCCTCTTTCCCAAGCTCACCGGTCTTCTTGCTGTTCCCTGAACACACCACACATTCTCCTATTGGAAGGGCTTTGTATGGCTGTCCCTTCTGCCTGCTACACTCTCCCCCTGCATACACACTTGGCTAATTTCCTCACTTCTTTTAAGTCTTTATTCAAAACTCACTTTCTCATAGAGGCTTATACTCAGCACTGTACTAAATCCTACACCTTGCCTTCCACCCTCCTCCATCTGGCACACCTCAATCACCTTGTTTGGGATTGCTGTTTGTTTTTCCAACAGCACTCATTACCTTCTAATATACTATTTAATTCACTTACACTTTAAAAATACATATCATAAGATGCCTATCTATAGATGAATAGATAAAGCAAATGTGATATAT
>PVLC010015365.1:0-31607 GCA_004027655.1 Graphiurus murinus | reverse complement strand
TGATTTCAACTTTTTATGTTTAAAATATTAACTCACACAAACTATAAATCAAGCAGTTCAGGCACTCAAAAACATTTCGCTATCCAAATCTTAAGGCATACTTACCTAGGAAAAGGAAGAATTTTCAGAGACTATAAATATAATTAATAAAACTCCTAAAATATTCTCTGCATCCTCTTCTTCTTTTTTTTTTTTGCGGTACTGGGGATTGAACTCAGGGGCATTCTACCTCTGAGCTACATCCCCAGCCCTATTTTTTATTCTTTATTTTGAAACCGGGTCTTGCTAAATTGCGGAGTGCCTCATCCTCCGGTCTCAGCCTCCCGAATGCTGGGATTACAAGCGTGTGCCACCACGCCCGGCTTGCATTCTCTTCTTAATATGTGTTTCATAAACAAATGGGTTTGTAGCCAGGCGTGGTGGCGCACGCTTGTAATCCCAGCATTCGGGAGGCTGAGACCGGAGGATCCGGGTTCGTGGCCAGCCTCAGCTACCTAGTGAGGCACTCCGCAATTTAGTGAGACACGGTTTCAAAATAAAGAATAAAAAAAAAAAAAATAGGACTGGGGGTATAGCTCGGAGGTAGAATGCCCCTGGGTTCAATCCCCAGTACTGAAAAAAAAAAAAAAAAAAAAATGGATATTGCCTATTGACGGTGCAGAGTTCTGAAAGCATGGCTACTTCAAACAACCAAACGATCAGCCTATCCAAGAGCCCCAAACAGCTCTGCTCGTAACACAGGGCTTATTCCACGCTTACCGAACACTTGACTTTTTCGACACAAACTCGGTCGTACACTGAAGTGCAGTACACAATCAGCAGGAGGAGGCTCAGGAGAAAGGCGCTGCAGCTCACGAATTCAAAAAAGTACAGCCCTCCACACAACGTGCACTTCATCACGACTTCTTCACAGATAAAAGCCAGCAGAGACATCAACTACAAAGGAAGCAAAACATTTCACTAAGCCATTTTCAGAGAACTACGGTATTCACGGATGCGACACCTGTTCACTCAAATGCTTAGAAGCAGAGGCCACGGCAGTCCCGATTTGAGAGCAGACTCATATATATATATATATATATATATATATATATATATATATATATATATACATATTTTTATTTATTTATTTATTTATTTATTTATTTATTTATTTATTTATTTATTTATTTATTTATTTTGTGGTACTGGGGATTGAACTCAGGGGCATTCTACCTCCGAGCTATACCCCCAGCCCTATTTTTTATTCTTTATTTTGAAACAGGGTCTCACTAAGTTGCGGAGTGCCTCACTAGGTAGCTGAGGCTGGTCTTGAATCCGGTTCCTTCGGTCTCAGCCTCCCAAATGCTGGGATTACAAGCATAAGCGTGTGCCACCACGCCTGGCTAGCAGACTCCTTTATTTTTTATTTTTTTGTGGTACTGAGGATTGAACTCAGGGGCATTCTACCCCCAAGCTACGCCCCCAGCCCTATTTTTTATTCTTTATTTTGAAACAGGGTCTCACTAAGTTGCAGAGTGTCTCACTAGGTAGCTGAGGCTGGCCGAGAACCCAGATCCTCCAGTCTCAGCCTCCCAAATGCTGGGATTACAAACTTGTACCACCATGCCTGGCTTAGAAGGAGGGTGGGCAACTGACTACCTCGAGCTAAATGCCAGAACTCGGAAGGCGGGGTGGTGTTCTTACAAAAGCACAAAGCCAGGGCTCCCTGAAAGAAAACGGGACATTCTAGGGTGAAAGACAGGTTCAGGGGTTCTTGGCAGAGCCAGGTGTGGTGGTGCACGCCTGTACTCCCAGTACTTGGGAGACTGAGATAGGAGAATCAAGGGTTCAAAGCCAACCTCAGCAACTGAGCAAGGGTCTCGGTAACTTAGAAAGACTCTGTTTCCAAATAAAAGAATAAAATAGGAACTGGGCATGGTGGTGCACACTTGTCATCCCAGGACTTAGGAGGCTAATAAGACAGGAGGATCACAGGTTCACGGCCAGTCTCAGCTACTTAGTAAGGCCCTCTGCAGCTTAGGGAGACCCTGTTTCAAAATAAAGAATAACAAATAGGGCAGGGGGTGTAGCTCGGAGGTAGAATGCCCCTGGGTTCAATCCCTAGTACGGAAAAAAGAAAATAATAAAATAAAATAGGGTTGGGGATACAGCTCAAAGGTAGAATGCCCCTGGGTTCAATCCCCAGCACCCCTCCCCCCCAAAAAAAGTAGTATGGCAGAGTAGTAGTATATAGAAAGGTCCAGAGATGAGAGAGTACTGTACCCCTCCCATACACACACACACAGCCCAGCACTCCCAAGTGAACTGTGAAAGCCAGTCACATCTCCTGTCTCAGCCTCCCAAGTACTACAGTGCAGAGTGTGAGGGAAAGAAAATGCAGCACAGACATTCTATGAGACTAGACAGGAAGCAGAGGCCAAATCTAAAAATGTCCCCGTCAGCTCCCTTGAGGAGGCAGGTTTTAAGGGCTTCAGGTTCAAGGACAGCCTCAGCAACTTATTGAGGCCCTCAGCAACTTAGACCTCATTTCCAAATAAAAAATAAAGCCGGGCGTGGTGGCACACGCTTCTAATCCCAGCATTTGGGAAGCTGAGACTGGAGGATCTGGGTTCTCCGACAGCCTCCACAGTGAGGCCCTCCACAACTTAGTGAGACCCTGTTTCAAAATAAAGATTAAAAAAATAGGGCTAGGGCTGTAGCTTGGAGGTAAAATGCCCCCAGGTTCCATCCCCAGCACGCAAATAAATAAATAAATAAATAAAACAGGGCGGGGGGTGTAACTCAGAGGTAGAATGCCTATGGGTTCAATCCCCAGCACCAAAACAGCAACAACAAACAAAACAAAACAAAAAAACCCCAGGATGTGTGACTCAAACACACAGAATCTAGATAGGAAGGAGACATTCCAGTGTGGGACATCAAAGAACAGATTCATGAAAGCAAAAATTTGCATGGTAGAACCAGGTGTGGTGGCGCACACCTGCAATCCCAGTAACTTGGGAGCCTGAGACAGGAGGATCACAGATTCAAGGCCAGGCTCAGCAACTTAGCAAAACCCTCAGAAGCCGGGCGTGGTGGCGCACGCTTGTAATCCCAGCATTCGGGAGGCTGAGACCGGAGGATCCGGGTTCGCGGCCAGCCTCAGCTACCTAGTGAGGCACTCCGCAACTTAGTGAGACCCTGTTTCAAAATAAAGAATAAAAAAATAGGGCTGGGGGTATAGCTTGGAGGTAGAATGCCCCCTGAGTTCAATCCCCAGTACCACAAAAAAAAAAAAAAAAACCCTCAGCAACTTAGCTAAGCAAGGCCCTGTTTTATAACTAAAAATAAAAAGGGGTGGGAGTATAGCTCAGAGGTCGAACACCCGTGGGTTCAATTCCCAGTATCAATCAACAACAAAAAAGGAATCTGCGCCGGGCGTGGTGGCGCACTCTTGTAATCCCAGCATTTGGGAGGCTGAGACTGGAAGATCTGGGTTCGTGGCCAGCCTCAGTTGCTTAGTGAGGCACTCCGAAACTTAGTGAGACCCTGTTTCAAAATAAAGAATAAAAAATAGGGTTGGGGCTGTAGCTTGGAGGTAGAATGACCCTGAATTCAATCCCCAGTACCGCAAAAAAAAAAAAAAAAAAAAAAGGGATTTTGCATGGTAAATCCAAAAAATAACAAGGCCACTGACCAAACTGGCTGGGGAAGCCGAGGCCAATGGTGAAGGAGCTGAGTGGGGTTGTGCAACGATCGCACGCAGGAACCAGGCTCTGGCTGAGGGCGACGGGGAAGGCCGCCCGCCCCCCTGAGCAGCCTGGTGGGTTAGAAGACAGGAGAAGCAGGCTCTGGGTGGGGCCGTCAAGAGTAGGAGGGAAGGAAGCACCGCCAAGACAAAAAAAAAAAAAAAAAGAGTAGGAGGGAAAAGGGCACCAGCACAGGATAAGCAAGTCAGGAAGTGTTAAAAAAAAAAAAAAAAAACCTTAGGAAAACTGAAGTGAACATCCTCCAAACTAGCGACCCCCAGCGATGCCTGGGAGTGAGGTTGGGGACTGGGTGTGCCTTATTTTATTCTAATCATAGTTCCCAGTTGACTTTTTTTCCCCTTTGGTAAGCAGATACTTTCTTTTGTACAAGAAAGGGGAGAAAAAGTAATAGTTGAAGAAAGGAAGAATTTCAAAAAATAGGCGGCCACTAGATTGATTGAGTGATTCATTCATTGACTTATTTTTGTTGTTGCTCTGAGGATGGAACCCGGGGGCATTCTACCTCAGAGCTACATCCCAGCCCTATTTTATTCTTTTTATTTTGAAACAAAGTCTCACGAACTTGTGGAGGGCCTAAGTTGCTGAGGCTGACTGCAAAACCTGCGATCTTCCTGTCTCAGCCTCCCAAGTACTGAGATTACAAGCGTGCACCACCACGCTCGGCAGTAACTAGCTTTAAATACCAGTCAAGCATAGGAGGAAAGAAAATGTCTAATGTCGGTAAGAAGTTAGCCCAGCATGGTGGCACTTGCTTGTAATTCCAGTACTTGGGAGGCTAATGCAGGAGGATCGCAGGTTGGAAAGCAGCCTCAGCAAGTAGTGAGACTCTCATCAACCTAGTGAGACCCTGCTTCAAAATAAAAAAATAAGCCAGGCGTGGTGGCGCACACTTGTAATCCCAGTACTTGGGAGGCTAAGACTGGAGGATCTGGGTTCGAGGCCAGCTTCAGCTACTTAGTGAGGCCCTCTGCAACTTAGTGAGACTCTGTTTCAAAATAAAGAATAAAAAATAGGTCTGGGGGTGTAGCTCGGAGGTAGAATGCCCCAGTTCAACCCCTAGTACCGCAAAAAGAAAAAAAAAACACTGTTGTTAAGTAAATTCATTTTAGGATCATGTACATTTGTGTAGGTTTTCTCTGTAAGTCTGAGTTTTTGGTCTGGGGATTTTTGTTTGTTTGTTGTGTTGCAGTGCTACAGATGGAACCCAGTGCCTCACGCATGCCAGACAAGCACTCTACCACGGAGCTACATCCCCAGCCCTGTAAGACCAGGACACTGAAATCACAGCCATAGTTTTGAAACTTTCATTTGCTGCTGTTAAATCACGTGTTACAAATCACTTGCTAGGGTCAACACATGTGGGAAGTCTCAGTGACTAAAAGATGGGTCCTACCCACCACAGCTCTGGTCATTTAAACATTCAGACAGTGGCGACCCTGTGTCTCTATTTCAGTTACACTACCTATGCTGAAACTTCAAACCTTCCTGAAAACTCAGTTACTATATCCAATACTAACACTCCATTGTTTATCTTTAAATCTATTGCTTAAGACTTTTTTGTTAGTAAAAACTACTCTTGCTAGGCAATACTGGGAGGCTGAGACAGGAGGATCACAGGTTCAAAGTCAGCCTCAGCAACTTAGTGAGACCCTGTTTCAAAATAAACAAATAAAATAGGGCTGGGGGCATAGTTCATAGGTAAAATGCCCCTGGGTTCAATTCCCAGTACAAAAAAGAAAGGAAGAACAAATGAACTTTTTGAGGCAGATACAGTGGTACATGCCTGTAATTCCAGTACTTGGGAGCAATTTAGCAATTAACAAGACCGTTTCAAAAAAAGAAAGGGAAGCCGGGCGTGGTGGCGCACGCTTGTAATCTCAGCATTCAGTAGGCTGAGACTGGAGGATCCGGGTTTGCGGCCAGCCTCAGCTACCTAGTGAGGCACTCCGCAACTTAGTGAGACCTTGTTTCAAAATAAAGAATAAAAAATAGGGCTGGGGATGTAACTCGGAGGTAGAATGCCCCTGGGTTCAATCCCCAGTACCAAAAAAAAAAAAAAAAAGAAAAGAAAAAGAAAGAGAGCCAGACGTGGTGGCACACGCCTGTAATCCTTAGTACTTGGGAGGCTGAGACAGGAATATCACAGGTTCACGGTCAGCCTCAGCTACTTAGTAAGGCCTTTTGCAACCTAGTAAGACCCTGTTTCAAAATAAAGAATTAAAAAAAAAAAAAGTTCTAGGGGTGTAACTCAGAGGTAGAATGCCCCTGGGTTCAATCCTCAGTACTGCAAAAAATAAATAACAAAAAGAGCATCAATATAAGAAACTGCTTCTAAGTGATTAGCTTCTTAGTACTGACAGTATACCATTATTTATAATTGAGTAAATTGAAATTACTGGTGAATCCTAAAGCAAGCTGCTTGCCTGAAGAACGACTATAATCCAAGTACCGTGACACCATCAGAGCATCCAACGGGTCCCACAGACACAGAGAGGAGCTTGTTGCAGAGAGAAAATTATATTTAGGTCACTACATCAGCTAATTAGCAAGTAATTAGGTTGCCAAATGTCAATTCTCCCCTTAAAATAAAAACAACTCCCTCAAAAATTAAAATGAAAACTCACAAAATAAAATATCTACATAAGAGCCGGGCGTGGTAGCACACGCTTGTAATCTCAGTACTAGGGAGGCTGAGATAGAAGGATCACAGGTTGGAGGACAGCCTCAACAAGCAGTGAGACTCTCATCAACCTAGAGAGATTCTGTTTCAAAATAAAAATAAAATAGGGTCCGGGTTCCCCGATCCTCCGGTCTCAGTCTCCCAAGCACTGAGATTACAAGCGTGCGCCACCACGCCCGGCTGTCAGAGGATTTCTTCTTCAGCTCTGGAAGGTGCCGTGGCAGTTAGATGGTGCTCATGTTTTCAACAAGCCTTTGACAACATTCAGGTCACAGCTCACTATGACAGCAATGTAACTCCAAGAGCTAGAAAAGCCACGCTCTTTAACCTCTGTGTGTGTGTGTGTGCGAACTCCGTGGAGCCTCGGAGATTTGAAAAAAATCTTAAGAGTGGGGGAAAACCTCAGAGGCCATCCAATTCAACCTCGTAGGATTCTAATATAAGAATTCTCCAAATAAAGCCCGGTGTAGTGGCGCATGCTTGTAATCCCAGTACTTGGGAGGCTGAGACAGGAGGATCACAGGTTCGAGGATAGCCTCAGCAAGTAGCAAGACTCTCAACAACCTAGCAAAACCCTGTTTCAAAATAAAAATTAAAAAATAGGGCTGGGGAGCTGGGCATGGTGGCGCACGCTTGTAATCCCAGTTCTTGGGAGAGTGAAACAGGAGGATCGTGGGTTCACAGCCAGCCTCAGCTACTTAGTGAGGCCCTCTGCAACTTAGTGAGACCCTGTTTAAAAAATAAAGAATAAGCCGGGCGTGGTGGCTCACGCTTGTAATCCCAGCATTCGGGAGGCTGAAACCCGAGGATCCCGGTTCTCGGCCAGCCTCAGCTACCTAGTGAGGCACTCCGAAACTTAGGGAGACTCGGTTTCAAAAATAAAGAATAAAAAATAGGGCTGGGGGTACAGCTCGGAGGTAGAATGCCCCTGAGTTCAATCCCCAGTACCGCAAAAAAAAAAAAAAAAGAATAAAAAATGGGTCTGAGGGTGTAGCTCGGAGGTAGAATGCCCTTGAGTTCAATCCTCAGTACCAAAAAAAGACAAAAAAAAACCCACAAAATCTTGTTAAAATACTATCTCCTTTTCTGATTATGGCTTTTTCCATTATAGTTGCTTCCTTATTAGAACTCTGCAATTCTCCCAAGCCTGGTGGTACACACCTGGAAGCCCAGTACTTGGGAGGCTGAGACAAAGGGATTGCAGATTCGAGACCAGCCTCAGTAACATAGCAAAATTCTCAACAACCTAGGGAGACCCTGTTTCACAAACAAAACAATAAAAAGGCTGGGGGCATATCTGGGAGGTAGAATGCCCCGGGTTCAATTCCCAGTGACACACACACACACACACACACACACACACACACACACACACACAAAGACAACCCAAAGGCAAAGTTTGAGTTAAGGCAAAGATCTTGCCTATTGCTTCAGTAAAAAAGGCAGTTTTTACTGACTCCTGGCTCTACCTATAGCTTCCTTGGGACTTTCTTGGTAACTCCTGTAACATTTTGTTATTGTGAAGAGATAAGACATTATTAAATAGATAAAGCAGGAACAAAAAGACGACTATCAAAGAGAAAGGCAATAATGAAATGATATTTTTAAAACTCCATAGTAAAGAAAGCATTCTTGTAATACCACCAGATCCCCGTAAACTAATAAATGAATTTTATGAAAGGACATTAGTTTTTTATTCTTTTCCCTTCTCTCCTTTCAAATGATGGAGAACAGGGATAGTCTGACAATTTTTTCAAGACAAACTGACCTACTGTTCTGTGCATTCAAGTAAGTATATCAGCAAAATTTCTGGTTGTTTTCTAAAGATATGAGGCTACAGTTTACTAAACTAGAAGGTAATGAGACATTGCATTTTAGCTTTGCCACATCTGATTAATAAGGAAAAATAAAGGCTAATGAAAATGGGAGAGTTAACGGGTAGCAAATCAATACAGATGATTTATTTTGAGCAGCGAGAATGCTTCAGATGAATACCAATTCTCTTCTGCTCTATCGAGTTGTTCATGAAGAGACATTTATGCTTTATTGCAGAGAAGCATAGCTGATATTTAAAAATCGTGTGAGCTAAATCAGGCATGGTGGCGAACGCTTGTAACCCCACTACTTGGGAGGCTGAGACACAGGTTCAAGACAACTTAGTGAGACCCTGTTTCAAAACAAACAAAAAATAGGGCTGGGGATGCAGCTCAGAGGTAGAATGCCCCTGGGTTCAATCCCCAGTGCCACACACACACACACACACAGACACACACACATCATGTGAGCTGACAAGAGGAAGAACAGAAGGAACTTCTGGGCAGAAAGAACAGCTGCAGGAAGGAGCCCCTGACACCTGGTAAGAACCTCAAGGTGGTCAGCGTGGAACCAGCTAGAGGGAGACAGGGGAGAGAGGACCATACAGATCACATTACCTATCACCTGTCTCCAAGTGATTTTCCAACCATCCCCAGATATGATCATTTTGGAGTGCTTTATAAAAGCAGCGCCAATTTTCTGACTGCTGTTTTTCTAGTCAACAAAAGTAGGTCATCTGAGTTCTGAGAACTCAAGTTCTGGTCATCTGCATTGTAAGAATCTAAGTCTTTCCCAAGGAAACCAATGAACCATTTTTTGTTTGGAATGGTTCTTAGAAATAGTAAGACGTAACCCATAAGCATTCTAAAACTTCTCTAACCATTTTCTAACCAAAAGGGTCCTCTCGTAGAAAATGATGTCCTCCTGTCCTCCCTGGTTGAAACAATACAGAGGGGCTCAATATAAGTTTCAACTGAATTGTAACTCAAACCTCCAAGTTGAGTTGATATCTTCACTGATTGACAGGTTTATGATACATTCACTGCCTAAAATACACTTTTAACTCAATGAAATGAAGATAGGCTGGGTGTGGTGGTGCACACCTGTAAATCTCCGTACTTGAGAGGCTGAGAGAGGAGGACTGCAGGTTCAAGACCAGCCTTAACAATTTATCAAGACTCAACAACCTAAGGAGATCCTGTTTCAAAACAACTAGCCGGCGTGGTGGCCCACGCTTATAATCCCAGTATTTGGGAAACTGAGACAAGAGAATGGCAAGTTCGTGGTCAGCCTCAGCAACTCAGTGAGGCTCTCCGCAATTTAGTGAGACCCTGTTTCCAAATAAAAATAAAATAAAATAGGGCCGGGGTGTAGCTTGGAGGTAGAATGCCCCTGGGTTCCATTCCCGGTACAACCACCAAAAAATAAAAGACTTGGGTTGTATCTCGGAGGTAGAACCCCTCTGGGAGCCGGGCGTGGTGGCGCACGCTTGTAATCCCAGCATTCGGGAGGCTGAGACCGGAGGATCCGGGTTCACAGCCAGCCTCAGCTACCTAGTGAGGCACTCTGCAACTTAGACTCGGTTTCAAAATAAAGAATTAAAAATAGGTTCAATCCCCAGTACGGGGAGGGGGTGTCCTTTTGACTTTCTACTTTGAACACCCACCACACACTGCTCATTCAAAAAGCATTCTTTTCCAGTCGATATAAAACTCCCGAGAGACAAGTTTAGCGAGCACATACACATCTTTATGCCAGGCGCGGCATCCTGACTTGGGTCCCAACAAGTTAAACTGCTCCCGTGGTCGAGCCCTAGGAAAACCGCAGGAGCCAGAGGAAGATGCAGAGCCCTACGTAGTCTAAACTCAAGCACTTGGGGGGTGATAATGGAGCAAATCAGCGGGGAGAAGAGAGGGTAAGTGAAAGACCTCTACGCGGCTGACTTGGACGCATTTCCTGGACCGGCCGAACGTGCCTGGCGGCCGGCGATCGCCTCGGGGACCCAGGTGGAGAGAGACTCGGGGATGCCCGGCGCCGGAGCCAGGCAGGAGGCGGCGGCGGGCAACGCCCCCTTGCCCAGGTGCAGGGGGAAGGAACTGGGTGTGTGGACACCGCGGCTTCCTGAGCCGCCAGAAGAGGAGCAGCCGCTGGCAGCCTCCCAAGCCCGCGGGCCCGCGGACCCCGGCCGGACCCCGCTCCCGGACCCCGGGTCCGGCGCCGCTCCGCCCGCACTCACCAGCTGCAAGCTTTTGAGGACCCACCGGGGCCATGGGAGCCGGTCCACGGAGACTAAGACGCCCAGGCACATCCCGGAGCCCCTGGCGGAGCCCCCGGCGGAGTCCCAGGTGGAGCCCCCGGCGGAGCCCCCGGCGGAGCCCCCGGCGGAGCCCCGGGCGGAGCCCCGAGCGGAGCCCCGGGCGGAGCCCCCGGCGGAGCCCCGAGCGGAGCCCCGGGCGGAGCTCCGGGCGGTGCCCGGGTCCTCCTCCGTGGTGGGGCCGTACACCGTCTCGTCCTCCATCGTCCAGGGTCAGGAAAGCCGCGGACCCGCGTTAGCGTCCGGCTTCGCCCGGAAAAGTCCCGAAGCGCAGCGAGGAGCGTCTCTTCCTGGACCTCCACCCCCGCTTCCGGCCGTCTCCGCCACGCCACGCCTACGTCCTCGCCACGCCCCCTCCCTCCATAGGCCCCCGTCTTCACCACGCCCCTCCCCATAGGCCTCCGCCCTTGCCACGCCCCCTCCCGGCTTAGGCCTCTGTTCTCGTCACGCCCCTTTCCGCTGAAGGTCTATGTCGTTACCATGCCCATCATCACCACGCCCCCTTCCACCATAGGCTCCAGTCCTTGCCACGCCCACATCCTCGCCACGCCCCTTCCCGCCCCACGCCTTGACCCCCTCTCTCCCGTCTCAGCTCTTGGGGATTCCGGCTTTTGACCGAGAACTGGGTACTTTCCATGGACTCTTGTTTTGTTTTCTTTTCTTTTCCTGCGGTGCTGAAGATGGAACCGCAGCCTCGCACGTGCTAGGCAAGCGCCCCACCACTAAACTACATCCCCCAGCCCTTTTTATTTTTCATTTTGAGACAGGGGCTGGCTAAATTGCCCAGACTAGCCTCGAACTTGTGATCCTCCTGCCTCTGCCTCCCAAGTAGTAGCTAGGATCACAGGGATGCACCACCGCGCCCAGCCCTACCGGGGACTTTTGATTTATTTCTCACTTGTCTCTATCTCCCATCTTCCAGACATTCATTTATTCCTCCTATCAATGTTTATTTATTTTGTGGTACTGGGGATTGAGCCCAGGGGCATTCTACCTCCCAGCTACACTCCCAGCCCTATTTTATTTTATTTTTTTGTGGTGTTGGAGATTGAGCCCAGGGACATTCTACCTCCAAACTATACCCCCAGTCCTACTTTATATTTCTTTTTGAAACAGGGTCTCACTTAGTTGGTGAAAGTCTCACTACTTGCTGAGGCTTTCCTCGAACCTGCGATCCTCCTGTCTCAGCCTCCCAAGTACTGGGATTATAAGCGTGGGCCACCACGCCTGGTTCTATCATGTTTTTTGAGTGCCTCCAGTGTGCAATGAACCTGGCTCTAGTGCTAGGGTTACAGTCATTACCAAAAACACAAGATTCCTTCCCCCCCACACCCCCACCCTGTGGGTGTTACCTTCTCAAATGACAGCTAGTAAACAAGTAAACAGATTAATATAAATTTCAGATAGTGATAAATGACATAAAACTACTGATAGTCCCAACTTTTTGGGGGGGGGGTGTTACTGGTAATAGAACCCAGGATCATTCTACCTCCAAGTCACACCCCCAGCCCTGTTTGTTTTTTATTTTGAAACAGGACTTTGCTTAGTTGCTGAGGGTCTCACTAAGTTGCTGAGGCTGGTCTGGAACCTGCGATCCTCCTGTCTCAGCCTCCCAAGAACTGGGATTACAAGTGTATGCCACTGTGCCCGGCTGGCCCCAGCTGGTGATGGCCCATCCTTTGGATTTTGAATTTTGATCTTTATAATAAATTACATGAGATAGTCAATACTTTATTATAAAATAAACTCGTATAAAATGACTTTACCCAAATGTGGACTATTGTAAGCATTCTGGGCATGGTTCAGGTAGGCTAGACTAGTATGTTCCACAGATTAGGTATGTTGTATTACATTGTAACTTGGAGCCAGGTACTGTGGCACAACCCTGTAATCCCAGTACTTGGGAGGCTGAGACAGGAGGATCACAGATTCACAACCAGCCTCAGCAACTTAGTGAGGCCCTTGGCAACTTAGTGAGATCCTCTTTCAAAATAAAAGAATAAAGCCAGGCATGGTGGTGCATGCTTGTAATCCCGTACTCGGGAGGCTAAAACAGGAGGATTACAGGTTCGAGGACAGCCTCAGCAAGTAGAGGGACTTGGCAACCTAGTGAGACCCTGTTTCAAAAAATTTTTTAAAAAGCCAGGCTTGGTGGCACATGCTTGTAATCCCAGCATTTGGGAGGCTGAGACCAGAGGATCCTGGTTCAAGGCCAGCCTCAGCTGCTTAGTGAAGCACTCCGCAACTTAGTGAGACCCTGTTTCAAAATAAAAGAATAAAAAGTAGGGCTGGGGGTATAGTTCGGAGGTAGAATGCCCCTGAGTTCAATCCCCAGTACCGCAAAAAAAAAAAAAAAAAAAAAAATAATAATAAAAATAAATAGGGCTGAGGGTGTAACTCAGAGATAGAATGCCTCCGGGTTCAATCCCTAGTACCGACAAATAAATAAATAAATAAATAAATAAATAAATAAATAAATAAATAAATAAATAGTAACTTGGGATATTTTTAATCTACGATGGGTTTATTGGAACATAACCCCACTGTCAGTTGGGGAGCAGGTGTTCTCTGATGTGATGCAGATTTGGGTGCTGCAGGGCCACTACTTAAATGAGTGGTCAGCGGAGGCCACGTCGTATTTGTGTTGAATAAGACTCAGCAGATGAGAAGGAGCCAGGCTTGTCAAGATCCGGGAAGAGACTGTCATGCAGAGGGACCAGCGAGTGCAAATGTCCTAAGGACCAGATGAGCCTGGCGCGGTGTGTACGTGGTGTTACTAGGACCAAGTAAGGGAGTGGAGGAGGAGGGGAACCTGGAGACCCAGATAATGGTAATGCAGGGGCTTGCAGGCCAAGAAAGAATGGATTTTGTTCTAAGTAGAATGGGTTCTCTGAAAGGACTTTGAGGATTGCCCCCTCCTGTGTCTCTCTGAACTCCTTTGAAGTGCTCTTGGCAGAATCATTTAGTTTATCTGTCTCTTTCTTATTCACTGACTGTTCCAGTTGCAAATGTTAATATTGTGTGAACTTAAGGAGGAGTATTAAGGAATGCAATTCTTTTTTAGTCGATGAAACTGATGGAGTTTCCACAACAATATAAAGTAGGTATTATCATTACCTTTGTTTAAATTTTTTAAAAATTTGTTACTGGGGATTGGACCTAGGGGCTTTCTATCTCTGAGCTATATCTCCCAACCTTTTTACTTATTTATTTATTTTATTTTGAAACAGAGTCTCACTAAGTTGCTGAAGGTCTCACTAAGTTGCTGAAGCTGCCTTAGAACCTGTGATCCTCCTAATCTCAGCCTTCCAAGTACTGGGATTACAGGCATGCACCACCATGCCCAGCTCATTACCTTCATTTTACCGATGAAAAATACTGATACGGAATCCAAGGTCAAAGAGCAGATGGAATGCAGGCTGAACCCACGAGACTCAAAACCTCGCAGCTAGCCGCTAAGCCAGCAAACATCAGCCTCCTCTACCTCATCTCTCCTTTCCAAACTCATCTACTCCTCTACCTCATCTCTCGTTTCCAAACTCACAGCTGACAGGGGGGTCATTGCTGCCAACAGTCCCTGTTTGCCATCTCTTCTTCAGGGCCCCAAACCTTTCTTTCTTTTTTTTTCAGTACTGGGGATTAAACCCAGGGGCATTCTACCTCCGAGCTCCACCCCTAGCCCTATTTTATATTCTTTATTTATTTATTTTATTTTATTTTATTTTATTTTATTTGTGTGTGTGTGTGTGTGTGTGTGTGTGTGTGTGTGTGTGTGTGTGGTACTGGGGATTGAACTCAGGGGCATTCTACCGCTGAGCTACACCCCCAGCCCTATTTTTTATTCTTTATTTTGAAACAGGGTCTCACTAAGTTGCAGAGTAGCTGAGGAGTGCCTCACTAGGTAGCTGAGGCTGGCCGCGAACCCGGATCCTCTGGTCTCAGCCTCCCGAATGCTGGGATTACAAGCATGCACCACCACACCCGGCTTCTTTATTTTGAAACAGGGTCTCACTAAGTAGCTGAGGCTGGCCGCGAACCTGGGAACCTGGATCCTCCGGTCTCAGCCTCCCAAGTACTGGGATTACAAGTGTGTGCCACCACGCCTGGCTTCCCAAACCTTTCTTATTCCAGTAAGAAAACAAAAGCTCCATTCAGATAAATAGAGACAAGTAGATACTACTCAGCCAGAAAAAGAATATCCTTCTGTCTTTGATTAAATGTGTTCTAAATGTTTTCCCAAGGTCTGCAACACCACTCCCCCCCTCCCCAACCTCAGTGCTGGGGATGATCTAGGAGCATCCGAGCTACACTCCCAGCCCTCAAACACTAATTCTTCTTGTTGTGGTGGTGGTGGTGGTACTGGGAACTGAACCCAAGGGCATTCTACCTCCAAGCTACACCCCCAGTCCAATTTGTTTGTTTTTTTTTTTTTTTTTTTTTGCAGTACTGGGGATTGAACTCAGGGGAATTCTACCTCCGAGCTATACCCCCAGCCCTATTTTTTATTCTTTATTTTGAAACCGGGTCTCACTAAGTTGCGGAGTGCCTCACTAGGTAGCTGAGGCTGGCCGCACACAGATCCTCCGATCTCAGCCTCCCGAATGCTGGGATTACAAGCGTGCGCCACCACACTTGGCTCCCAGTCCAATTTTTTATTCTTTATTTTGAAACAGGGTCTCACTAAGTTGTGGAGGGCCTCGCTAAGTAGCTGAGGCTGGCTTCGAACCCCACCATGCCCAGCTCTTATTTTTATTTTGAAACAGGGTCTTGCTCGGTTGATGAGATTCTCACTATTTGTGGAAGCTGACCTAGAACCTTCGATTCTCTTATCTCAACCTCCCAAGTACTGGGGTGACAGGTGTGCACCACCACACCCAGCTTCACCTTTTTTAAAAATTTTGAAACAGGGTCTCCCTAAATTGCTGAAGGCCTCGCTAAATTCCTGAAGCTGCGACAAGTAGTGAGACTCTCATCAACCTAGTGAAACCTTGTTTCCAAATAAGAAATAAAATCGGGCTGGGAGTGTAGCTCAAAGGTGGCATGCCCCTAGGTTCAATCCCCAATACCGAAAAAAAAAAAAAAAAAAAATAGGATAAGCAAGAAACATCGTCAGCGGCCACGTCTCGTGCCTACCAGCAGAGGGCGCCAGAGGCAAGGGAATGTTGTCGCGGGAGGGGGCGCGCCTTCTCAGGCTTCGTTCCCACCAGCGTGGGGAGTTGCATCCTGAGGTCTATTAGGAAAATGCACGACCGTGGCTCCGGGCTCCCGTCGTCAGGTTACCTTGGTCCAGGATAGTTTAATCACGTGAGTGAGAGATGCAGTAAAGAAAGGCTGAAGCGTCCGAGTGCCTGCGGAGGGAGAGCGTGGGATCCAGTTTGGGATTTGGAGGGTAGGAGCTCCAGTCGTCACTAGGCAACCATTAACACCAACCCCAGTCTCAGACTTCGTGGGTTACCCGCACAGAGATCGATATTCGAGCTGGTCGCCGGGGGCAGACTCCTGTCATCCCAGTATTTAGGAGGCTGAGACAGGAGATTGGCAGGTCCAAGACCAACCAGCCTCAGCAACCTAGGAGACCCTCTTTCAAAAACGCATGGGCGTGGTGGCTTGTAATCTCGGTGCTTGGGAGGCGGAGACAGGAGGATCGCAGGTTCGAGGGAAGTTTCAGCAAGTAATGAGACTCTCATCAACCTGTAGAGACCCTGTTTCCAAGAAAAATAAAATAAAATGAGGCGGGAGGTGTAGCTCGGAGATAGAAAAAATGCCCCTGAGTCCAATCCCCAGAGGGGGTAAAAAAAAAAAAAAAAAAAAAAAAAAAGTGAGCCGGGCGTGGTGGTGGCACACACCTGTAATCCCAGTAGTTGGGAAACTGAGACAGGAGGATCTCAGATTCGCGGCCAGCCTCAGCTACTTAGTGAGGCCCTCCGCAATTTACCAGCTCAGTCTCTATTCTTCCTGCTGCTCACCCCTCCTTTGTAGGTTTCTGGTTATCTTCTCTGTCTTCCTTCCTTCCTTCTTTCCTTCCTTCCTTCCTTCCTTCCTTCCTTCCTTTTTCCTTCCTTTTTCCTTCCTTCCTTTCTTCCTTCCTTCCTCCCTCCCTCCCTCCTCCCTTTCTTCCTGGTACTGGGATCCTTCTCAGTCTCCCAAGTACTGGGATTATAGGTGTGTGCCACACCTTGCTTTTTAAAATTTTTTTCCCCCAGGACTGGAGACTGAACTCAGGGGCATTCTACCTCTGAGCAACACCCCCAGTCCTATTTTTTATTCTTTATTTTGAAACAGGGTCTCACTAAATTGAGGAGTGTCCAAGTAGCTGAGGCTGGCCTCGAACCCAGATCCTCCTGTCTCACCCTCCCAAGTACTGGGATGACAAGCTTGAGCCTGGCTTTTTTAAAATTTTGAGACAAGGTCTCACTAAATTGCCCAGGCTGGTCTTGAACTTGCCATCCTCCTGTCTCAACCTCCTGAGTAGCTTGAATATAGGTGTGTCACTGTGCCTGATGGGAATTCTTTTAATAATTGATACAAGATGGGTGTGGTGACACACACTTGTAATCCTAGTACTTGGGAGGCTCAGAAAGGAGGACCGAAGGTTCGAGGATAGCCTCAGCAATTTAGCAAGGCTCTTGGCAACCTAGTGAGACCCCGTTTCCAAATAAGAAATAAAATCGCTTTTGGGGGTGCAGCTCAGAGGTAGAATGCCTCTGAGTTCACTTCCCAGTACCCCCCCCCACACACACACAAATTGATACACAATAAAACTCACTTTTGGAGTGTACAAGCCAGTTATATTCACAGTATTGGACAACCACAATCCCTCTTTTTTGTGTGTAGTACTGGGGACTGAACCCAAGGGCATTCCACCTCTGAGCTACACCCCCAGCCCTATTTCTTATTCTTTCTTTCTTTCTTTCCTTTATTTTTTGGTACTGGGGATTGAACTCAGGGGCATTCTACCTCCGAGCTATACCCCCAGCCCTATTTTTTATTCTTTATTTTGAAACCGGGTCTCATTAAGTTGCAGAGTGCCTCACTAGGTAGCTGAGGCTGGCCTCGAACCCAGATCCTCCGGTCTCAGCCTCCGGAATGCTGGGATTACAAGCGTGCACCACCACGCCTGGCTCTTATTCTTTATTTAGAAACAGGGTCTCAGTAAGTTTCAGAGGGCCTCACTAGGTAGCTGAGGCTGACCGAGAACCTGGATCCTTCTGTCTCAGCCTCCCATGTACTGGGATTACAAGCGTGCGCCACCACGCCCGGCTCACAATCACTAATTCTAAAATAGAAGAAATCCCATGAGCAGCCACCCTGCACTTCCCGCTCCCTGGGCAAGCAGTCTTCAGTCTTCAGACTTTCCTCTGATGAACATTTCATGTGAGTGGAATCATACTTACAGCTTGTGACTGGGCTTTTTCTTTTTTCTTTTTTTTTTTTAAGTACTGGGGATGGAACTCAGGAGCATTCTACCTTCGAGCTCCAACCCCAGCACTATTTTTTTTATTCTTTATTTTGAAACAGGGCCTAAGTAGCTGAGGCTGGCCTCGAACCCAGATCCTCCCATCTCAGCCTCCCAAGTACTGGGATTATAAGCATGCACTACCACGCCCGGCTTGACTGGCTTCTTCCACTTCACGTTTTGAAGATTTGTTCATATTGTAGCATAACCAATACTTCGTTCCCGCCCCCGCCCGCCCCCCCCCCCGTAGTACTGGGGATGGAACCTGAGAGCATTCTACCTTCGAGCTATATCCCCAGCCCTATTTTTTATTCTTTATTTTGAAACCCAGTCTCACTAAGTTGCGGAGTGCCTCACTAAGCAGCTGAGGCTAGCTGTGAACCCGGATCCTCCAGTCTCAGCCTCCCAAATGCTGGGATTACAAGCGTGCGCACCACGCCCGGCTGTTTGCAACTTTTGACCAATAATGCTGCTTTGAACATTTGTATAAAACTTCTGTAAGGATGCATATTGTCAGATACCTTAAGTGGAATTACTGGGATAATATTAACTATGTTTAACTTTTGTTTTCCAAAGCAACTGCACTGCTTTACATTCCCATCAGCAAGCATGGATTCCAAGTCCTCCACCTGCTCACCCGCTTAACGGGGGCCGTCGAGCGGCTGTGGCACGGGACCTCAGGGTGGGTTTCATCTGCATAGCCCGATGACTAAAGACACCAGGCTTCTTTCTCATGTACTTATTTGCCATTTATGTCTTCTTTGAAGAAACATCTATTCAAACCCTTTGCCCATTTTTATTATTTATTTGCAGTACTGAGGATGGAACCCAGGGGCATTCTACCTCCGAGCTACACCCCCAGCCCTATTTTTTATTCTTTATTTTGAAACAGGGTCTCACTAAGTTGCAGAGAGCTTAAGTAGCTGAGGCTGGCTGCCAAACTGGATCCTCTGGTCTCAGCCTCCTAAGTACTGGGATTACAAGCATGCGTCACCACGCCCGGCTTGCCCATTTTTAAATTAGGCTATTTGTCTTTTTTGGGGGGGAGGAGGTTACTGGGGATTGAACTCAGGGGCATTCTACCTCCAAGCTATACCCCCAGCCCTATTTTTTTTTTTTAATTCTTTATTTTGAAACAGGGTCTCACTAAGTTGTGGAGTGCCTCACTAGGTAGCTGAGGCTGACCTCGAACCTGGATCCTCCGGTCTCAGCTTCCCAGATGCTGGGATTACAGCGTGTGCCACCATGCCTGGCTGGGCTATTTGTCTTATTATTGAAATGTAAGAGTTCTTTACATATTCTGTACACTTGGCCCTTGTCATATCTATGACTTAAAGATATCTTTTCCCAGGAATGGGAATTCTCAACCACTCTGGAAAAACTGGCTTTATCTGCTTATGTTGAATACATACACAGCCTACGGGCCTAACAATACACTACCACATATGAAGGTAAGTACCCCTTACCCAAAATGCTTGGGACCAGAAGCATTGAGATTTCAGAACTTTCTGGGGATTTTTAATCCTTAGTAGTTCTAATAAGTCAAACATTTCAAATTACTAATGAATCTTATTCATTGGCTGACAGATACAAATTTAAATATAAGAAAATGCAACAAGTTATTTGAACCTGAATGCAGAGAATAAATACTTTATTAACTGATTACAGTTGAAAGTCACAAACAAAAAAGGAGTATATTAAGGCAGAGCCATATATATATATATGTATAGACAGATCCGAGACTGTTCCCTCTTTACAGTTTCAGAACCTCTGCGTTTTTCTTTTACACGTTTAGGTAGTGTGCTTCTCTCCTTCTCAGTTGAAAAAACATCTTGGCCAATAATTCTAAATCATATTTTGATGATAACTTATAAGATCACTGATTGAGACAATGACTCGTGTATCAAATGCTATCTGATAGTTTTCTCAGCGTACCGCATGTGTTGGTACATTTATGTTTCTGTGCAAAATCTGAATCATTTTCTTTTTCAGCAAAACGCACAAAATTTTAAAAATGATTTTAATCGTCTTAACTAAAATAAGTTTGGACTTCCAAGTCAGTCAAATGCCCAAATTGCACATTTTCTGCCCTTCCCCTAAGCCCTCCTATGTGTTTTTATAACCTTTCGAATATGATCACATGGTTGTATTTCAGATCTATATGACATTTTCTTTTCTTTTTTTTTTTTCTTTTTTTTTTTTTGCGGTACTGGGGATTGAACTCAGGGGCATTCTACCTCTGAGCTACACCCCCAGCCCTATTTTTTATTCTTTATTTTGAAACAGAGTCTCACTAAGTTGTGGAGTGCCTCACTAGGTAGCTGAGGCTGGCCGCGAACCCGGATCCTCCAGTCTCAGCCTCCTGAATGCTGGGATTACAAGCGTGCGCCACCACTCCCGGCTTAAATTATGACATTTTCAAAATGCAAAATGACTTCCTTATGCAAAATGGCAATGCAAATAGCATTCTACATAATGTAGAATAATTTTTTCTTCTGTATAGCTCCTTTTATAAAAATGGGCAGCCAAAAAAAAAAAAAAAAAAAAGACATAAATTTAGTCTGTCTGTAAAAGCACTCCAGCTCCCTAATGCCACCTTGGAAGGAAAAGGCAGAGGCAAGTTTACATTATTCCAGAAAACTGAATAAATGGCTTTATTTGGTGTATCTTCAAGAAGCTTCTCCTTCCGTAGGAGATGTTGGTGTCGTAGGAGAAACTGAAACTGGTTTTCGCGTAATTCTGTCTAGTTCTGCATGAACGTCAGATAGGACAGGCTTCTGGCCTACACAGAAGGAAAAGGAAAGAAACAACATTGAAATAGTCATGGTATTCTTTTTACCAATGTCTCCACTTTATTTTTTTTTATTTATTTATTTTTTTTGTGGTACTGGGGATTGAACTCGGGGGCATTCTACCTCCGAGCTATACCCCCAGCCCTATTTTTTATTCTTTATTTTGAAACAGGGTCTCACTAAGTTGCGGAGTGCCTCACTAGGTAGCTGAGGCTGGCCGCGAACCCGGATCCTCTGGTCTCAGCCTCCCGAATGCTGGGATTACAAGCGTGCGCCATCACACCCGGCTCCAATGTCTCCACTTTAAATCACTAATACTTTCACCAGTTTTATCCAGCATACTAAGTACATCCTTAACTTAAAAATCAATTTCCTTATTTTATTTATTTATTTATTTATTTTGTGGTACTGGGGATTGAACTCAGGGGCATTCTACCTCCGAGCTACGCCCCCAGCCCTATTTTTTATTCTTTTATTTTGAAACCGAGTCTCACTAAGTTGTGGAGTGCCTCACTAGGTAGCTGAGGCTGGCCGCGAACCCAGATCCTCCGGTCTCAGCCTCCCGAATGCTGGGATTACAAGTATGCGCCACCGCGCCTGGCTCAAATTTCCTTATTTTAAAACGAGGGGTAAAATAAGAGGTAAAACGAGCACACACCATTTAATCTAATAAAGGTATTTTTCCTAAGCACAGGGCAGTAAGAATAACAATGAGAAATAAGACAGTAAGAAAGCAGAAGCATAATAAGAAAATAGCAACAAAATCTCGGAATCTGGAAAGACGACAAATGAGTCGTAAGAACAAATGAACAGTAACAAATGAAACCTTCGTATACCTGCTGATGGAATGTAAAATGGTGCCAAATTCTGAAAACACTTTTGGCAGTTCTTAAAAAACTTAAAGACAGAGTTGCTGGGCTTGGTGATTCATGCCTCTAATCCCAGCTACTTGGGAGGCGGAGGCAGGAGGAAAGGCCAGCTTCGGCGACTCAGCAAGACCCTGTCTCAAAATAAACAAAAAGGGCGTGGTGGTGGACGCTTGTAATCCCAGTACTTGGGAGGCTAAGACCGGAGTATCGCAGGTTCGTGGCCAGCCTCAGCTATTTAGTGAGACCCTCCGCAACTTAGTGAGACCCTGTTTCAAAATAAAGAATAAAAAATAGGACTGGGGGTGTAGCTTGGAGGTAGAATGCTCCCTGGGTTCCATCCCCAGCACTGCAAAAAAAAAAAAAAAAAAAAAAAGGCTAGAGATGTAGCTCAGTGACAAAATTTCACTGGGTTCAATTCCCAGTACTACAGAAAACAACACAACCCAAAGACATACCACGTGACACAGCACCCCTCAGTGTCCACCCAAGAGAACTAAAACTTCAACCACATAAAAGTGTATGTTCACAGTGGCATTATTCATAACAATCAAAAAAGTGGAAGTATTCGGGCGTGGTGGTGCACGCTTGCAATCCCAGTACTTGGGAGGCTACGGCAGGAGGATCCAGGTTTGTGGCCAGCCTCAGCTACTCTGTGAGGCCCTCCACAACTTAGTGAGACCCTGTTTCAAAATAAAAATAGGGCTGGGGGTGTAGCTTGGAGGTAGAATGTCCCTGGGTTCAATCCCCAGTACCACAAAAAAAAAAAAGGAAGTAACCCATTTTACCAACCAATGGATAAATGAAATATATCCACACAATGGAATACTGTCCAGCAATAAGAAGTGTACAACTACACTGCACGCTACAACATAGCTAAACCTCAAAAACATCATTAAACAGGAAATATATTGTATGTATGAGTTCATGTCCAGAAAGGCAAAAGCAGGGAAAGAAACAGATCAGAGGCTGCCTAGGATTGGGGGGCTAGGAAAAAGGAAAGGCTGGATTGAGGGATATGAAAACGTCCTAAACTCAGGTTATGGTGATGGTTTCTGTAACTTTGTAAGATACTAAAACCACTGAACTGTGCACTTCAAATGTGTAAATTATATCACAATAAAGCTGTTTTTGAAGAAAAGTGACTCTTCACATTACTCTACCTGACTTCTTGGCGGACGGTGGTAAACCACTGCTTGCACCTCCGGCCCCGCCGCCAGGGCTACCGCCACCAACACCGGGGCCGCCGGGAGAGCCGGTCTTCTTACTCAGCAGGCTGTTGAAGAAGTTCGCCAGGACGCCTTCGCTGGTAGCTCCAGCTATTAAACACACACACAGAACATTAGGTTTGTCTGTGTTAGCAATAACAGAGAAAGCAAATGACAGATTTAAAATTTAAAAGTCAAGTGTCCAAAGCTGGGCGTAGTGGTGCACACTTGTAGTTACAGTACTTGGGAGGCTGAGACAGGAAGATAGTAGGTTTGTAGCCAGCCTCAGCTACTTAGTGAGACCCTGTTTCAAAAATAAAGAGTAGCCGGGTGTGGTGGCACACGCTTGTAATCCCAGCATTCGGGAGGCTGAGACCGGAGGATCCGGGTTCGAGGCCAGCCTCAGCTACCTAGTGAGGTACTCCACAACTTAGTGAGACCCTGTTTCAAAATAAAGAATAAAAAATAGGGCTGGGGGTATAGCTCGGAGGTAGAATGCCCCTGAGTTCAATCCCCAGTACCGCAAAAATAAATAAATAAATAAATAAATAAATAAAGAGTAGCTAGGCGTGGTGGCCCACACTTGTAATCCCAGTACTTGGGAGGCTGAGACCGGAGGATCTGGGGTTGGGGCCAGCTTGAGCTGCTTAGTGAGGCCCTCTGCAACTTAGTGAGACTCTGTTTCAAAATAAAGAATAAAAAATAGGACTGGGGGTATAGCTCAGAGGTAGAATGTCCCTGAGTTCAATCCCCAGTACTGCAAAAAAGAATAAAAAATAGGGCTAGGGAGCTAGGCGTGGTGGTACACGCTTGTAATTCTAGTACTTGGGAGGCTGAAACTGGAGGATCTGGGTTCGTGGTCAGCCTCAGCTACTTAGTGAGGCCCTCTGCAACTTAGGAGACCCTGTTTCAAAATAAGGAATAAAAAATAGGGCTGGGGATGCAGTTCAGAGGTAGAATGCCCCTGGGTTGAATCCCCAGTACCCCTCCACCAAAAAAAAAAGCTGTATGTCCCAAATTCAAGTGCAGTTTAAAAAAAAATTTTTTTTAAATGCAATACTGAATACTGATGACATGTAAAGTGTTTTTTTTACGGTACTGGGGATTGAACTCAGGGGCATTCTACCTTTGAGCTATACCCCCAGCCCTATTTTTTTTTTGCGGTACTGGGGATTGAACTCAGGGGCGTTCTACCTCCGAGTTATACCCCCAGCCCTATTTTTTATTCTTTATTTTGAAACCGAGTCTCACTAAGTTGTGGAGTGCCTCACTAGGTAGTTGAGGCTGGCCACGAACCCGGATCCTCCGGTCTCAGCCTCCCAAATGCTGGGATTACAAGTGTGCGCCACCACGCCCGGCCCTATTTTTTATTCTTTATTTTGAAACCAGGTCTCAATAAGTTGCGGAGGGCTTCACTAGGTAGCTGAGGCTGATCTTGAACCCAGATCCTCCAATCTCAGCCTCCCAAATGCTAGGATTACAAGCATGTGCCACCATGCCTGGCTGACATGTAAAATTGAATAATGCATTTGCAAGACATCAAAAAGCAAGAAAGTGCTTAAACTCCTCCACCTGCTAATCTTACTTACGGCAATATTCCTACAGAAATAACTATTACACAGAATTTTTTCCTTTATGTTAACTGCTATAACATTAGAGTATAAAAATGAATTTCTTCCAATGACCTGCCACAGGAGAATGAATATTAAAAAAACTCACCAGGTACGTAGAGACACACTAAGAATATACTTAAGAATATACTGTAGCCAGGCCTGGTGGCACACGCCTTTAATCCCAGCGCTTGGGAGGATGAGTCAGGAGGACTGCAAGTTCAAGCCTCGCCTGGGCAAGATAGCCCGACACTGTCTCAAAGCGAGAAACCCAGAGCTGGGAATGTAGCTCAGTGGTTGAGCACTGCTGGGTTCAATCCCCAGGCGTGCAAACCATAAAGAAAGAAATCACAGTGTAAGACGGTTTAGAATCTGACTATGAAGCCGGGCGTGGTGGCGCACGCTTGTAATCCCAGCATTCGGGAGGCTGAGACCAGAGGATCCGGGTTCGCGGCCAGCCTCAGCTACCTAGTGAGGCACTCCGCAACTTAGTGAGACTCAGTTTCAGAATAAAAAATAGGGCTGGGGGTGTAGCTCGGAGGTAGAATGCCCCTGAGTTCAATCCCCAGTACCGCAAAAAAAAAAAAAAAACAAAAAAAAAGAATCTGACTATGAGATCACAGCCACAGAGATGAAGGTCAGAAAGTATTGCACACAATGGAAACAATTACGTTTAGGTGGGATTCTAGGTGTATTTTTTCCATTGCAAAGATTATGGTGTTATTTTCTCCAAAAAAGAGAGCTCGATACCTTTCATGTTTGGATCAATTTTTTTTGACCCAGCAGGGATAGGAGACACGCTGGCGACGTTGGACGACACAGATCTGTTGGGTGTCCGAGGGGAGCCTCCGGGGACTCTGGGTGAGGCGTCCTAGATAAAAACAGGAGAACCAAACTTATTAAAACCCACAAATTCCAACTCTGCAATATGAAAAGAAAGTACTTTGCAACTATCTCCCATCGTATTTTAGAATACTAATTTTTCCTTTAGTGTAAAAGGAAGGCTGTATTAAGTACTGAGGTGTGGTTATGAGCGTAGGCTTAGGAGTCAGATCTGGGCTTCCATCTGGAACTAGATCCATCAGCTGTATCATCTCAGGCAAGCCTCAGTGTCCTCCACAGCCCCCTTTTCCCTACTGCGAAGTGGGCCGATAACAGAACCTGATTCATAAGGCTATTGTGAGGATATGTAACAGAATACACATGAATGGCTCAGTACAGCAACTGACATGTAATAAGTATTGCAGAATAGACCTTTACATGACTTAAAGGTTCTAAAAAAGAATATGGTTTCTTTTAAAACTCCACAATTCCAGAAGAATTCTGAATTCAAGTTTATATTAAAGTACATCCATACAGTGTATATATGATTAAAAGAATTAAAACGTGCTGAGTTTTAATAATTTTGTCAAAACTTATTAATACTAACCACAGGCCTTCCAGCAGCAGTTGGTGGTTGTTTTGCTAAAAGAGACTGGAAAAAAAGAAAAAAGAATCCTAGTTTAGACATTCATAGCATATATCACTGTATTATTTTACTTTTTTCCTTTTCTTTTTTTGTGTGGTCTGGGACTTAAACCCAGGGGTGTTCTACCACTGAGCTACACCCCCAAGCCCTATTTTATTTTTTATTTTGAAACAGGGTCTTGCCAAGTTGCTAAGGCTAGCCTTGAACCCGTGATCCTCCTGTCTTAGCCTCCCAAGTCCTGGGATTACCAGCGTGTGCCACTATGCCCACCATCACTATATTTTTAAAGGAAATACATACAAGAACAACTTATACCTGTAACTTCATTAGAAATACTTGGTCATCTTCTGCCATAATCTCCTTCTCATGCACAAACTGAAATGAGCAATGTAAAAACGAGCCAGGTTAACAATCTGCTACCACCACTGACAACTTGCTTCTGGACCGACTAGTTGGAAGCCAGCTGAGGATGGCCGCCGCCTCTCCTGTACTCATAGAGGGAGCGGCGTGCGACGCTCAGGCCTCCTGGCAGAGCCGTCTAACTACGTGCAGTGATACAGATGTTCTCCTCTGCGTAGTCTAATACAGCGGTCACCAGCTTGAAATACAGCCAGGATGCTCGAGGAAGTGAATTTTTAACTTAATTCATTTTACTTTACATGTAACTACTGACTACTGTATTTAACAGCTCAACCTTAGAACCACAATATATTAATCATGCTTATACAATTTGCTCAGTAATAGCTGGGTGTTTTGAGGTCAGAAATATCCCAGGTGAGTGAAATGCAACTTGTCCCTAGATTCCCTGCAATAAAAACAGAATGGCTCTTCTATCAGCTGAATAATCAGGAAAAGGAATTGCTAGTCTCTTCTACTCTTGTTGTACAACACACAGTCTATTTTCTTCTCAGGAGCCAGCGATCCTTTAAAAGGTTAACTCAGATCACATCACTCCTCAGCTTCAACTCCCATTCACTTTCCATCCCACTTGATGGTGTGAAATCCACAGACCTTACTGCGGCCCAGAGATAAGGCCGGGGCTGCTGCCTCTCCTCCCCGCCCTCCCAGGTCAGCTCCTCCAGCCTGTCCACATCCCCGCCTTGGGGCACCTGCATTTTCTGATCCTCTGCCTGTTCAAATTGAGATCCACTGGTTGTACCAGGCCATGATTTTCAAAGTACTATATTTGAATATGGATTTAAGCACTAGTACTTGCTAACGTAAATATGCCAAAGGCTAAGATTCAGTGACTGAATAATTGGTTCATCTTCTGCTTAACAAATCCTTATGTGAACTGTACATTAGAAACCCCCAAATTATACTTAGAAACTCCTGGATAGGAAAGGACATCCTTGCCTTTCTACCTATAGTCTCAAAGTTATAGATTGCCCTTATGTTTAAACATCTAAATACTGAAATGATTTACTAAAACTATTACCTTTCGGACAGGTGGTTTAGTTATGATATCTTCAAAATTATCTTCTGCTTTCAATGTTTGAAAATTTTCATGTAATATTCCTATTTTTTTATCGTTATCCCATCCTGCCGGACTGTAAAGAAATGCATATAATAAATTCATAAGCATTTATATCACCATTTTTCATTCAATCCATGATATGTAAAGGGAGACTTTTATGAAGTTAATTTGACCAATTATGGAAAGTCTATTATAATGCCCAGTTTTTATTTTACTAATTTCTACTTCAAATGATTACATGTATGCCTTATTATTAAATGTTACAGCTTTTCTGGGGGGAGGCAGTGATTATTACCCCTCTCTCTGTCTCTCTTTTTTTGTAGTACTGGGGATTGAATCAAGGGCATTCTACCTCTGAGTTACATCCCCAACCCTATTTTATTTACAAGGTTTTCAATAAGTTGTGGAGAGCCTCACTAAGTTGCTGAGACTGGTCACAAACCTGTGATCTTCTTGTCTCAGCCTCCCAAATACTAGATGTGCCACCAGACACAGCTCCCCCAGTCCTTTTTAAATTTTACCAAGACAAGGTCTTGCTAAGTTGCCCAGGCTGGCCTCAAATTTGCAAACTTCCTGCCTCAGCCTCCCCAGTAGCTGGGACTACAGGTGTGCACCTCCATGCCCGGCTCATGTAACTTTTTAAAAAAGCACACCAGGTTACATATTTGTTCCTTATATATTATATTCAATTAAAGAATGGATACAATTTATATCATCCAATGGACAGTTTAGCTAAAATAGCTAAATCCTTTCAGTTTAGCTAAAATAGCAGCATCCTTTCTTTTTTTTTTTTTTTGCGGTACTGGGGATTGAACTCAGGGGCATTCTACCTCCGAGCTACGCCCCCAGCCCTATTTTTTATTCTTCATTTTGAAACCGAGTCTCACTAAGTTGCGGAGTGCCTCACTAGGTAGCTGAGGCTGGCCGCGAACCCGGATCCTCCGGTCTCAGCCTCCCGAATGCTGGGATTACAAGCGTGCGCCACCACGCCCGGCAGCAGCATCCTTTCAATAAGACCAGCAGTGAAACTAAAATGCAATGATAAACAAATACAAGCAGGTTATAAATAAGCAGTCTAGGAACACTGTCTCACCTACACACCATGGAGAGACCTAGAACTAAAACAAACGGGTGACTCATCATCAAGCAGTAGCAATAACACATGATAAAATATATCAAGAGGCACTTACATAAATACTGCATCCTTCTCCACAACAACAGCAGGGATCTTATACGGAAATCCATATAGTTTCTGAACGATGTATTTATATACTAAGTCTATATTTTTGTTTTCTTTTACTGAAGTGTAAATAAGTGCTGCACCATCTGAATAAGAGCATTAAAGAAAATTCTGGACAAATTCCATGAACTTGTATCATAAAACTCTGTGTTTTCTTTCTTTCTTTTTTTTTTTTTTTGTGGTACGGGGGATTGAACTCAGGGGCATTCTACCTCTGAGCTATACCCCTAACCCTATTTTTTATTCTTTATTTTGAAACCGGGTCTCACTAAGTTGCGGAGTGCCTCACTAGGTAGCTGAGGCTGGCCACAAACCGGGATTCTCCTGTCTCAGCCTCTCAAATGCTGGGATTACAAGTGTGTACCACCATGCCTGGCTAAAACTCTTCGTTTTCAACTGAACCTGTACTGCCAGCATAATTTCATCACTTTTCAGACTCAAAAGTCTTGGCTCTGGAATGTAACTGCGACAGATCTGATCCAGGAAGGGTGGACAGAACGCTCTCTCGGGTGTCCTCCACGTGTGACTGACTTTTCAACTGCAGATTCTTTTAAAACCATTCTCAGCCAGGTGGAGCATGTTTGTAATCCCAGTATTTGGGAGGCTGAGACAGGAGGATCACAGGTTCTAGGCCAGCCTCAGCTACTTAGTGAGGCTCTGTTTCAAAATAAAGAATAAAAAAATAGGGTTGGGGATATAGCTGAGAGGTAGAATGCCCCTGGGTTCAATCCCCAGTTCTGAAAAAAGTAAAATAAAGTATAAAAAAAATAATAATTGACTTACAACTCATTTCCTCTTTTTAAAAATGTATTTATTTATATGTTTGTTCGTTCACTCACTCATCTTTTGGTATTGGGAATTAAAGTTGGGGTATTCTACCTCCAAGCTATACAACAGTTCTTTTTTTTATTTTTTTTGTAGTATTGGGGATGGAACCCAGGGGCATTCTACCTCTGAGGTACATCCCCAGCCCTATTTTTATTCTTTATTTTGAAACAGGGTCTCACTAAGTTGCAGAGAGCCTCACTAAGTAGCTGAAGCTGGCCGAGAACCTGGATCCTCCAATCTCAGCCTCCCAAATACTGGGATGACAAGCATGCGCCACCACACCCGTCTTTTTATTTTGAAACAGGGTTTCACTAAATTGCTGAGGCTGGCCTCAAACCTGTGATCCTCCTGTCTCAGCCTCCCAAATACTGGGATTTTAGGCATGAGCTTCCGCACCCAGCTTCCTTTGTCTTTTAATGACAAATGTTACTCATTAGTTCACTTAATCCTTGCAATCTAGATTAGAAAGACTTGCTATGACAGGCTTTCCAACTTTGTGATCATAAAAATAAGCCCAGGAAGTAAGTGGGGGAGGGGGTACTAGGATTGAAGCCAGGGGCATTCTACCTGCGAGCTACACCCCCAACCCTTTTTATTTTGAAACAGGGTCTTGCTGAATTAAACCGCGCTGGCCTCACCCCTGCGATCCTCATGCCTTAGTCTCCCAGGTACTGGGATTACAGGTGTGCGCCGCCATGCCTGGCTCCCAGAAAGTTTTTTGAAGTACAGATTCTCCATCCTCACCTTGAACTGTTCCAATTCAACAGGTCTTAGTTAGATAAATACAATCAGAATTTGAAACAATTAAGTTAGGCTCTAGGTGGAGATGATTCCATACTAAACAAATTAAAATATACAGACATAAAAGATTGATCTTGCTTTACCACTCACCCCCCAAAAATGAAGTTTCTAATCAGGGTATGTTCATAATGCCTTGACATTACAATTTTCAACATGCAACAACTGATAAGTATTTTTCTTAAGTATAGTACTTTAAACATAGCAAACCAACTTGCTTTCATACCTCAAGATATCCAGATATGATAAAATTTCCCATGAGAGACAGGAGGAATGTTTATAGAATTTCTAAAGTTTATCAATTTATTTTTATTTTTTGATACTGGGGAATGGAACCTAGAGTCAGTCTCCCTCCAAATTATACCCCTAACCTGATTTTATTTATTTGGAAACAGGGTCTCACTAAGTAGCTGAGGCTGGCTTCAAACTTGTGATCCTCCTGTCTCAGCCTCCCAAGTACCGGGATTACAAGCTTGCACCATGCCCCCAGCTTAAAGTTCATCAATTTAACACCTTTACTTTAAAAAACAAAGCAGGTAGGGTACACTGTATCATAAGTACATTAAAAGGATACACTGCAAACAAAACTTCCGGATATGTGACTGGATAAAATCAAAATGTTCATCTCTGTAGTCATGTTCTTTCTCCAAGACGCTAATGGCATCACACTGTTGAATTAAAGTGATTTAAAAATAACATTACATTAACTTAAAATAATCAAAATTAAATGTAATAATTCAAACACTTCAATTTTGGACGGTGGAACATCACAAAACCATCACTCTGTGGACCTAGAATATCAACTGACACTTAGCTGAAGTCTGTTTGTGTGTCTGTGTGTGCGTGCACGCACACATTACTGGGGATTGAATCCAGGATCTACCTCTGATCTACACTCTCAGCCCTTTCTACTATTTATTTATTTAATTTCCTTATTTAATTAATTAATGGCACTGGGCACATTGAACCCAGAGACAGTCTACCTCCAAGTTATACCCCCAGCCCAATTTTATTTCTTTTCTTTTTTTTTTTTAGGTACTGGGGATTGAACTCAGGGACATTCTACCTCCGAGCTATACCCCCAGTCCTATTTTTTTTTTTTTTTTTTTTTTTTTTTTTTTTTTTTTTTTTTGCGGTACTGGGGATTGAACTCAGGGGCATTCTACCTCCGAGCTATACCCCCAGCCCTATTTTTTAGTCTTTATTTTGAAACCGAGTCTCACTAAGTTGCGGAGTGCCTCACTAGGTAGCTGAGGCTGGCCGCGAACCCGGATCCTCCGGTCTCAGCCTCCCGAATGCTGGG
>PVLC010015364.1:0-37510 GCA_004027655.1 Graphiurus murinus | reverse complement strand
CGTGGTGGCGCACGCTTGTAATCCCAGCATTCGGGAGGCTGAGACCGGAGGATCTGGGTTCGCGGCCAGCCTCAGCTACCTAGTGAGGCACTCCGCAACTTAGTGAGACTCGGTTTCAAAATAAAGAATAAAAACTAGGGCTGGGGGTATAGCTCGGAGGTAGAATGCCCCTGAGTTCAATCCCCAGTACCGCAAAAAACCCCCCCAAAAAAACATAATAGCCAAATTATGGGACCAATCTAGGTATCCATCAACAGATGTATGGATTAAAAAATTATGGGATATACACACAATGGGATTCTACTCAGCAATAAAGAAGAACAAAATAATGTCATTTGTAGGAAAATGGATGGACCTGGAGAACATTATGTTAAGTGAGATTAGCCAGTCACAGAAAGCAGAGAGTCATATGTTTTCTCTAATATGTGGAAGCTAGGGAGTAACTGGGATATAAGAGGGACTTCAGATAATGGAGAAAAAGTCTCAGTGGAGGTGGTCTAGAGAGGGAGGATCAATGAAAGAATCGCTTCCATTGACATTATGTTCAAATGTGAAAATATCAATGTCAGTCTTAATATTCTATATTGAGAAGGGGGCCGGGCAAGGAGGAGGGAGCTGGGGGAAAGCTCGCCAAGCGCTGAGTTCATGTCTGTCACTATATCTATGATTTACATTATAATGTGAGACTCTAGTGCGCCAACAAAAGTACAAAAAATAAAAAGATGCTCATAGAAAAAAATAAAAGTTAAAAAAGAAAAAAAAAAAGAAGCCACTATTCAGGAGGCACTTCATGGCCACAAGGCATTCTGAGTTTGCAAAGGCCAGGAGGTGATGTGGGCATCTGGAGATGACAGCTGAAGGTGCTCCACGTGCACAATGCAAAATGAGCAGAGAAACGAGGCCATGGAAACCAGGAGTCCACTTTGGCTAGGGCAGAGGGTGTAGGAAGGGAAAGCAGGGAAGATATACCTAGGAAAGAAGGTTTGATTCCACAAGAAATTAAAATAAGCCATGAATTGTGGAACCAAAAAATTATCCCCAATGATAAGTGATCTAATAACAATTCAACACAGTGGAAGGCCATTCCCCCACTGACAAAGGCATCAGGCTGGCAAGAGTCAAGCCTGTCAGTAAATTTGGCCCCTGGGAACATAAACTCGGCAGCTAAAGACTGCAGCCCACTCACTATGTGAATGTGAGAATGTTATTTCAATCTGGGTCTTAATTTCTTCATGGACCAAATGAGAGAGTCAACTAATCTTCCAATTCATTCAGCTCCCAAATCAGATGCCAACACACCATGATGCTGCCAGCCCCTGGTGCTGCCAGCAGCAACTTGACTGTTATATCCTAACACGAAAGCAGCATTCTTAACTCTTAGAGACACCCCAGGGACACACTTGTGGTTCCACGGAAAGCAGCCCTGAGTTTAACCAGGTCTTCATCTGTCTCATGATCAGCAAGCACTTCCTGAGCATCAGCTTGCAGAGCACAGAGCATTTCCAAACTCGGATGGCAGAAGCATTAAAAGAGTGAGGTAAGGGACCAGGTGGTGGGTGAAGAATCAGGGAAGGGTATGGACGAGGTCTCAGCAATAGCGAGGAAAATCCAGTTGGCAGTGTTCACTTAAGAAGAGACACAATGGGATTGTCCAGAGGCGTCTGTCAAGGCTGTGACAGTGGAAAGACTCTACAGAGCAAAAGAGGTTCAAGTGGGGCCCTGAAGTCTGGGTGACATTTATATGGGTGGCCAGGGACAAACAGGGCAAGAAAGACATTCCATGCAAAAAACTGGCAGCTGTGTGGTCAGCAGACAAGAGGACAAAGTGTCTAAGAGCTGGGTGGAAAACTGACCTAGGTCCAAGCTGCCATTCTGCCACTTTCTGTGTGACACCAGTCACCAGGGCCTAATAATGACTGTAGGTTCAATTTCCCCATCTGTTGACTTGGGGTGATGTAAATCCTTTGATTGGAAGAGTAAATGACTGGCACATCTGGCATTAAAAACAGTCTGAGTTACACAGGGTCATTCTTCCTGATTGGCATCATAACTATTATCATTACCAAAGGACTCTGATGATAAAATATGATTAAGTATGGGTACTGAGTGCATCCCTCTGCTGTCCCTATGGTGACAGGAGGGCTTTCTAGTGGAGCTGCCTGGTTCATGCTACTGGGGATACTGGAATGAGCAGTAGATGGAAAAGGAGATAGTAAAAAGACTTCAGCCTTGTTCATGAAGCACTGGGAAGCCAATGGGAAGGCCGAGTCCAGTGTCCTGTTGTCCAATCAGGTCCCACATGAATTTAGTATATCACACATTTGGAGATTCACAAGGGGCTGAGTCAGGATGCTTAGTGGGTCCTAGCTTAGCCATGAGCACCCAGAGAGAAAAATAAAACACAATGGAAACACCTGGAAGAAGTTGCAGGTGACCTGCATTTGACCTTAGCAAAGTCTATTTCACCCTAACTCCTGAAGCTAATAGCCTCTTTTGCATGGCTGCTGGAGTAAAGCTGACTTTGGGAAATCACTTCCACAGAAATCACCATTCTGTGTCCACTATCATAGAGAATTAATACTCAGTGGCTAGTTGACAAAAGCCGGGACATCAAGCTAAAGGCTCATACTGCACTCTTACTGCACACTGCAGGATACAAATTGAGAGCATGCCCTCCACTGCTTTAAATTTCCTGGGGCTGGAGCTTTGTCTGGCAATTTCATTTACATAACACACCTGCAATCATCTTCTTAAGCCTCCCACCTATTTCTCTGAAATAATAGCATTATGGCTTTTGATTGTTATTTTGTTGCTGTTTGGCCTGAAGGAATTACCAGAGAGTGATTCTAAATATAATCCACAGTAGAAGCTGATAATTTAAAAAGATCTTCCCCTTTTCAGGAAAAATGATGGGTGAAGGCTACAGTAACACGCTGAGTAGGTCTAGCTGGTCATCAGCAATCGACCCCATGCCTCTGCCAGAAGTCAAGCTGGGCTCTTAAGGCAGTTGATAGGGCTTCTGCCGAAGACCCCTCAGGAGTTCTGTAGGTGGGAGAGGGAAGTTACAGGCTCTCCGACCCGGACTTCAGTTAAGATTTCAACTGACAGAAGGGCTTGGATCTAAAAGAAAATGCAGAGACGTGTGATCTCATTCACCCTTGTACTTGGGAGGACACTGAGATCAACCCTTCTGAGAATCTTGGCACCATTTCTGCAGGGCTACAAGAAAAGGTGTTCTCAAATTTGCTTATCTGTTCATTTTGAGAACCTGTCTAGATGAGCATGGTGGCAGGGATTAGGTTCAGAAAGATAAATATTCTTTCTTCACTATAAAGAGTGCTAGTTTCTTAGTTTTATTTTTCACACCAAACGTGTGAATAGCCCGCTGTGTTTAGAATCACCAGATGAGTTTTATTTGTTAATTTGGTTGTTTCTTAACATCGAGTGCTGAGGCCTCCTCTCGATATTTAACTCAAGAGCAATGTGAGAAGTCTTGGTCCTAGTTCTCCCAAGTTGTGGGAATCAGGACCATGAACTGTAGGGATGATGCTTTACTGTAACAAGGGCTAGTGTGGGGAGAGGACGCAAAGCCATTAGTGAGGAAGGATGGGGTGGGAAGAGGGGGAGATGGAAAAGCAAAGGAAGAAGAGAAGGAAAGAGAGGGATTGGAGGGGGAGGAAGGAGGAGAGGGAGGAAGGGAAAGAGAGGAGCATGGAATAGAATGAGGGAGAGAAGGGGACACAAGAGGAAGGAGAAAGGAAGGAGTGGGGGGAGAGATTCCAGACTGGAGTGTTCTTAGACTTTTGCACTTATCACACTGTTCAAAGCCATCCCGCATATGCGTAGGGCAATGGGAAAGACTCTTTGATGTGCTTTTCGATTTTAGGCCACCAATTCCAAAACAAGAAGAGAATGAAAGGATGTTTAGGAGTACTTTCCTCAGAGTTGGTGAAAATAAGCATTCAACTATATTAGAAAGTAAAAAGGTTGAAGTAGTAACTTTAAAAAAAAATAGTGAGAGATGCCCCATAGAGTACAAAATGAGCAATCATTTGGCACCCACGGTATGCCATGCTCGCCCTAACCTACTCTCACCTCTCTGGGTCCTTCTCCAGAGCCTGCAGCTCAGCTTCTAGGCTGGTCTGGAGCTTGGACTGGCTCTGCCTCTGCTCTTCTGCCTCCAGGCCCAGGGTGCTGCGCCTCTGCAGGGCAGAGTGCCTCCTCTCCAGCCTGGCTATTGCCTGCTGCAGCACCTCTCTCTGCTGTTTCTCCTGGGATTCCAGAATCTCCTTTTCCTTCTTCCTCACTTTCTCTTCCTGGCGGGCCACGTTGGTGGTGAATTCGAAGGTGGCCTGGAGATGCTGCAGCCGGCTCACGCTGGCTTGGTATTGTGCCAACTGCTCTTCTTTCTCTTCCATTTCTTTTTCTACCTGATAAAGAGTGTTATCTAAGCTGAGAGGACCTCTGTCGAGGATTTCCTGTGCTCTCTGCTTTTCTTCCAAAAGAGCTGGCAAATGATTCTGCAGGAGGTACCGCAGCTGGCGTTCTTTATGCTGCAGCCTGGACTCTGCTGGCTTTATCTTCTCTGGATCTTGAGCCACCGGTGCTGCACTACCATCATTTTTTGCCAACAATCTGGGTTCCTCGTTTTCGCATTTTAAATGCTGGAGGATTTCTTGCTCTTCTTGGACTTCTTTTCTCAGGAGTTCTCTCTGCTGCACCAGCTCTCTCTCCAAGTTCACTAGCTTGGCAAGCTGCCTTCTCTTGAATTCTAAAAAATGCAGCTGAACTTTTCCCAGCACCTCGCTGTCTTCGTCCCCTCCTGCCTCCCTGGCCTGCAGAAGGGCTTCTCGGATACTTTCCAAGTCCCGCTGATCCTCCTCGGCGCGCTGGACCTCACTTCGCCAGAGCAGCGGGACCATCTCTTGCTTTTCCCGCAGCTGCTCCGCTAGGTGCGCCACGAGCAGCGCCTGCTCCTTTTCCTGCTCCTGCAGCCTTCTTTTCTCCAGCTCCAGCCTGGCGCGCTGTTCATCTTTCTCCCGCTGGAGCCGGTCCAGCTCCTGGAATATCTGGATCTTCTCCACCTGCTCGCTGTTGCCTAGTTCCTGGAGGCGCTGAAGCTCCTCTTTGACGCGCAGGATGCTCTCTTCCTCCTGTCGCTTCTTCTGCAACTCAATTTCCTGCTGCTCCCGCAGCCTCTCCTCCTCAAACTTTTCTTTCTCAGCCAGGAGGTCCTTGAGCTTGTTCTCAATGTGGAAGCTGCGGCGTTTGAGGCTCTCCTCCTGCTTGCGGATCTGGCGCTGCACGATTTCTGTCTCCTTCCGCTGTGTCTCTACCTCCTGCTGCATCCGTTCCAGCTCAGCCTTGTCTGACTTCTGCTTTTCCTCCATCTCTTCTATGAGTTTCCTGCAATGCAAACACTGGCCAATCACGATTTGATCACTACATTCAAATGAAGCTCTCATTTTCCCAGCTACAATGTTCTAAACATGCATAGGCAACATAAAGCCAAACTTATCCTTAATATAAAAGAGGAAGTGCTTTCCTTTCAAATTTCCAGCAGCATGCTATTTAACCGTTTTGTTCTTTATCTGCCCAGCATATCATCTGCCTGGTCTCCTGAAGTCGCCTCTGATACCTTCTTTGTGGCCCTTACAATCATCATGTGTTACGCATGGTATAATTTTTAAAAGTCCCCTAAGCTCAAAAAGAAATCACCGTGTCCACTTTAAATTTAAATGTGAATAATTTTGTTCAGTCCAGACAAAAACTCAACAGAAATTCAGTTACAAGATGACATCAAATAAATGTGCTTCTGCTGTCTTCAAGTCACTGGGATAGAATATCAAAGTTGAGATAACAGACAGATGACTGTTCCAGCTCAAATAACTACATGCTATTGTTTAGCATTTAATCACTAGTTTAGAATAAATGGTGGCCACAAAATGGCCCTAAACATTAGTTTATTAATGCATAACACTGACAATTACTGGAGTTTCCATCAGGATATTCAAAGGCATGATTCTGGAGGTTACATGTCAAGTTTTCTCTTGGCGTACAAAGCCCTCACTGGATACTAAATCAGTTTTCAGGGATGGAGAGGCTTCCAAGTCAAGAACTGAGTAAGAACATGCATACACAGCCTCCGCCTCCTGGCCACCAAACAGCCGCCTGTGTAATATTGGAAACTAAACTTACTCCTCTGGGACATTAACGCTCTCAAGTCTAGAAAATAAGTCTCCAGTTTACAGACTCTCTATGGCCTCCGCTTCTCCAATATCTACCTGCGATCCATTTCTTGGCTTCTTATATGGGACAGAAAAAGAAAAAAAAATACTGTTTTATCATAAAAGAATATCTCAGAACATATAAAGAACTCACCAAGTCAAACAGCCAGACACACATACGTACCCCAAGAGAAAAGTAAGCAAAGAACATGAAGAGGCAAATTATAGATGGGAAACGCTGATGCGCAAACAACACAGGAAAGATGTTTTATAAATAGGACGACAATAAGAAAGGAAGAGAAATACTTTTGATTTTGCATTTATTTTTTCATCCATTCTTTTGGCTTTTTAAAAACTCAAAGGATATTATTAAGAGAAGATACACCTTTGAGTTATAATGAAGCAAATATGTATGTGGTGTAGAAAATTATATTGGGTTATTAAATATGCTTGCTGATTCAAATATTTCCCCTTTCTCACAAGTATTTGAAGATAAACTGTTTGATAAAATTAAACATGAAGTAAACTCAACCAGTTAAAAAGAAATTACCTAGACTCATTAGACACATAAATAGTGGACCAGAGCAAGAGAGAGGCATTGAAACAGACACAGATGAAATTAGTACAGAATATTAACACAGGAAAAACACTCAAACCCAGTGTGCCTTACCTTTTATTTTCTAATTTTTCAAGTTCTTCACGCTGTTGTCGCTCAAATTCAAGTCTAATAAAATCAAATGAAAATGAAATCACTTTTCTGAAAGAGCGTTTTCTCTCTTTATACAGAGTGATATATTACAAAACACATCAGTTTTTCAAGTATTACTTTTAATTACATTAATTGGATTAGCAAGTTTAAAAGAAATTCTTCGCTCTATGACTATGATTAGAAATTAGAAAGACTTTTGGGTGCTTGAATTCACACTGAAATAAACACATCTGACTTGAAGGAAAACCAATGAAGCACCAATGTATTTTGAAAAAGCAGAATTAAACATAAATTCTAAATGATAAGCATGCCTACTCTACGCAGCTTAGTCACGAAGAGTATGTAAAAATGGAGGATCTCTACCTTAGACAGATGGGTCCTTTTATAGGGAAAAGACTGCCAGAAATGTAGAAAGAGAGAGAGAAAGCACAGATGTCAGTTAAGAAAATAATTTAACAGGAGAAAACATTAGAAGAAAAGCAGTAAGGTACTTAAAGAACAACAGCCATGCACAAGTGAAATGTCTTTTTACAAATATCACATTCCACAGTAATTTGACGGAGCAAACACTATAAAAAGTTAACTCTGTTGTTTTGCTCACTTTTCACAATAATCATAATACTTATGATAACTAAGTATCAAGAATTATGAACAGCAAAGTAATATTTTTACTACTGTATAGACAGTTACAGTACACGAAGGTTTGTGGAGATCCTTCTGTGAACAAATTTACACAGTGATTGTAAAATAAAGAGAGGAAGATTCGGGGATATTTTAAAGCAACTTACTAAAAAGCTGACAGTACAGGTTTATTTCTCAAATACTTTATTCCTATTAAACAGCTTGACCTTACACATTTTTTTTGGTTGTTGTTATGGTAGATAGCAGATATAGCAGAAAAGCTGAACTATGGAAAAATTCACTATAAACTGTGTTCCTTGTATAATATTTAAATCAAGATTGACAAAAAAGTTACTTTTACAATGATCAAAGAAATATTTTTAAATATTTAAATATTTTAAATAGATCTCTTTCCAACAAGATATCTGGTGACCTTTGCCAGCAGAACAGAGTGTATGTGACGTGGCAGGTGCTGGGTTGATTAACACGTATCTCCCTTGGTCCTCTCAGCAGACCTTAAGGTAGCATAGAGGATCTCCATTTTACAGATGAAGAACCCAAAGTTCAGATATGTTAAAGAACTTGTCCAATGAAGGAAACAATTCCATTGACATTAATGTGAGACTATCAAAGCCAATCTCCATATCTTGTACAGGGAAGGGGGGAGTGGGGAGGGAGCCGGGTGGAAGCTCACCAGTTGTTGTGTGCATGTATGCCACTACCAGTATCAACTACATTATGATGTGAGACTATAATGAACCCAAAGAAGTAAATAAAAAACAACTTGTCCAAGGTCATAATGGTAATGTGTGATAGAGCCAGGATCTGAACCCACAAGAGCCTGTTTCAAAAATACCCTCTCTTGACTCATTTTCTGAACAGTGCTCAAGATATATGCACTAAATTCTTCAGTAACACTTGTTATGTAGGGTCCTATTTATCCTACTATTAAAGGAAAATAATCTGTAGCTTACTATAGATATGGCCATCCAGGAGAAATCAGTAGCAAAATAGATATGGAAAGCATTTGCCAGCCATGGAGCCCAGTCCAAATATCATTAAGTAGGCACAAGGCTTCATCAACATTAAAACATGATCATTCTCTTTTATTAAAAAAAAAAAAACATGATGGGGGGGCACCCTAATGCACATGATGTACTTTCACAAACATATCAAAATCAATCACTAAACTGAACTTGAGAAGGAGGGAGGGCAAGGGAGTGGGGCAGGAACTGGGGAAGGGTTAAATGAGAGATGTGTGCATGTATGCCTCTACCAGCTTATACCTAACAAAGATGTATGATTACAATGCACCAATAAAAAATTAAAAAAAAAAACAGAACTTTGGTCAATATTTTCAGATTTCAGTACACAGTTTAGTCTTTCTAGAGATATTTGCATAGTTGAAAAGTATTATTGGATAAAATACCTTTAAAACTAAAGGATTTCTCTGATGAAATTATCTTTATTCTTACTTTTTATTTTCTGTGAATAGCTCAATATGCCCATCAGTAGACACTGCTTTGACAATGTCACACACATCTGGCGCTAAGTCAAATGTTATATGACAGCTGGGAGTTTGGACGAAAATCTATCATCTGAGGATTGCTTACAACACCCAAGTACTGTGCTTGGCACTTGGCATGCAGCACCCTCATTCTGTCCTCCCAACACTTATCACCCTAATTTTACAAAGCAAGAAACTGGGGCTTAGCAGAGGGAGGACTCAGTTTTTGGTATTAAAATCCATGTTTCCAACCATTCCTGCTAAGGAGCTGTGTGCTCTCCAGGAGGTGACAAAATCTGAGTTACAATCACTAATGTGACATTTTAACTGAAAACCTCCTTTTTAATTGAGACAGTGTTGGGTGGCATGGTGAGCAGCAGTACGTGTGAGAGATGTAACCCCGGCCAGGCCTATAAGTGATAATCAAAGTGCCACACACAGAGAAGAGTACTCGATCCAAAGTTTAGTGATTCCTAGATTGAGGCAAGCTTCCTGATTCTTTGTACAACCTGTGCCATGTTTTCTCTTGTAGGATATAGAGACACAGAGAATGCTCAATAAAGCCAGATTCAGAGGACCACAGAGGCCTTATGGCAAAGGCCTTGGAAATATGCCACAGATTTTGAACTTGATCCTAAAGATGGTAACAGAACAAGGTTGTTGAAGAACACATATACTTGGTGTTTTTAGAGAATGGCTGGGAGGGTAGCAAGATGGGATCCCTGGGACAACTTAGGAAACTTACAATTACGTAAAAGATGATGAAAGCAGGATCTAAGATAACTGGGATAAATATATGAACGTGTCTTCTGATATTCAGGAGGTCAAGTTGATGAAATTTGGTATCTGCTTGAATTTTGGTAGGAGTGGTAATAAGACAGGAAGAGTCCAAGATGAGCCTCAGGTTCCTGGCCAGGTGATGGAGACGGCAGGAAGGAGGAACATGACTGCCATGAGACTGAGTTGTGCAGCTGGTCAGCAGTGCTTGTGACTCCACATATGACCTAATTTTGGATGCTTCATTTTTTTAGACGTTAAAGAAAAAAAGAGACCCTACCTCAGAGGGCTGTAGCCAGAATCAAGTGAGATACTACAGGTAGATATCTGTAATGACATCTGCACACATAAGCAATGCGTCATTGTTACAACAGTCCACTCTCGATGCTACAGCCCCCTGAGACCAGGAGGAGTGCTGGGGAAGGAGGCAATGAGAGAGGGGAAGCAGTGGGAGCTGCATGGGTGCTAGTACCCGGGGTGGTAGAGTCCAGGGTAGTGCTTGACACCCACTGAAGCTCCAACCAATTCCCATCACAGTTAGCACTGCAGAGTCCTTTACACTGAATTTCCATGACGATCTTCTACCTTCTGGAAAGTGAGTTCAGTTTCACATATGTTCAATCCAATAATTCCAGAAGGCTGTCCAAATTGAGATGCCCAGCCAACAATGAGTTGGTGCTTAGGCCCTTCTTAAGGATGGGAATACGGATTTTGGGTTCACTGGCTTGCAGATAGCAATCGAAATCACAGTGGGTGGGGTTTCTCAGGATACATGGGAAGAATGAAAAGAAAGCAGCTGAGTGTGAATTCTGAAGGATCACACTCAGTGCAATGCCTGGCAGATACAATGGGGCCCTCAAATGAGGCCAGGGGGACCAGAGAGACTGAGAGGAGATCAGGAAAGGGGAGGCACATCAAAGCGGAGGGAGGGGAGTGCTTCCAAAAAGAGAAGGAATCAATGGTACTAAGTGATTCAGGGATGTCAAGTAAGATAGAACGTCAGGAGCACCACTTGGATTGAGCAACATGAAGGTCACTGGTGACCTTTGTCAAGTTGAGGCCAGACCAAAGAGGGCTGCAGAGTAAGGAAGGAAGTGTAGAGGAGACTGTAAGTATGGTGGAGAACTTTCTCGGTGATTTTCTTTCTTTCTTTCTTTCTTTTTTTTTGGTGGTATTGGGGTTGAACCCAGGGGCATTCTACCTCTGAGCTATACCCCCAGCCCTATTTTTATTCTTTATTTGGAAACAGGGTCTCACTAAGTTGCAGAGGGCCCCACTAAGTAGCTGAGGCTGGCCACGAACCCGGATCTTCCTGTCTCAGCCTCCCAAATACTGGAATTATAAGCGTGCACCACCATGCCCAGCTTCAGTGATTTTCTTGTAGAAGAAAGGTAGTAATTTTAGAAAGATAGGCATTCATTTTATTAGAGGAAAGAGATCTTTGCCTATACAATCTTGGTACAAAGAAGCTAGGAGGGAGAGAGAGCAGCTGCATAGAAAAATCTGGGACAAAAGTGAGACTGCACAATGGCCCGGTGTCTGCAAGAAGGCAGGAAGTAAGATGTGACAGGCCAGGGCTCTGGAACTAGTTTAGCCCAGATCAAATCATACGCTCTACAGGACCACAGGAGAATCTCTCAGCCTTTCTAAGCCTCAGTTTCATTATCTGAAGACAAACTCAAAAATAATACTGGTCTTCACTAGGTGAGAGGATTCAATGAGAACACACATGAACACTCAGCAGGTAATCAATATTGGATATTAATCCTATAGGATCCACAGTACAAGTGGGGGGAGTTATTCTGAGAAAGGTGAAAGGGGAGTTCTGGCATTGGGACAGGAGGTAAGGAGGAAGGGATGGATGCAAAGCAGACCTGGCATTTGAGGATGTTGTTCTCTTAAGACTTCTATATTCTCTGTCAAGTAAGAAACAAACCCCTCTGCTGAGAGTAAAGAGAAACCATGGTGGGGTTAGAGATGTAAGGAATAGAGACATTATTTATAATAGGTGAAAGGATCAGTGGGTAAGAGAACTGATAGAAAAATGAGCAAAAAAGGGCTGGCTGGGAATCACTCAAACTTTGAGATATGGTCTTCTCCTGTAACACTGAGCTGAAATGCCCGGGCACAGGTTCAGGGTAGCAAGAAAGCTGGGAATCCAGCAAGTGGAGAACAGAAAGACCATCTGAGGCTTTGGGAAGAGGGTGGCCAAGTGCTGGCAGGAGGACTTGACTAGATATTGAATACGGAACTAAACAAGGATAACACAAGACTTAAAGGAGAGAGTAGGAAAGCAAAGATGTCTCCAGGATAAAGATATGATTACTACCTAATTAATTAGACTGCAGAATGGGTTACCCACATAGAACCATCTGATATAATGGCAAGGCTTAGAAAGATGGTCAAAGACTTTGGAGGAAATATCTGGAAGTAGAGGCAATGATAACATTAAGGAGAGGCAAAGAGTGGGAAGGACAGATGTCACACACCAGCAGATGGGAAGTGCTTCAGGGTCAGGGAAGGGTGGTCTGGGAGGAGGAGGACCTAAGTCTCTGGGCTGATGAAATCAATCACTGGCTCTTCCTCCTCAGGAGACATTTTCCTTTCAGAACATTTTATTGGGATAGAGAAGGGGAGAAACCTGGATGCAGGGAAGTTGGCAATTTCAGATGCTTGAAGCCACAGCTTTGGCTCCTGCTGAAGAGTAGAATCCATTGAAATGCCAAGTCTTGAGTCAAGAAACTATAGAGAATCCCAGCCAGGCGTGGTGGCGCACCCTTGTAATCCCAGCATTTGGGAGGCTGAGACCAGAGGATCCGAGTTTGAGGCCAGCCTCAGCTACCTAGTACTCCACAACTTAGTGAGAATCTGTTTCCAAATAAAGAATGCCCCTGAGTTCAATCCTCAGTACCGAGGAAAAAAAAAAAAAACAACTATAGAGAGAAATTCCCATTTTAATTCTTCATGAAGATGTGTGCTTCAGCTCTGTGTCCTGTTTCTAAATAGTGAGAGAGTTTGGTTGTTTTCTAAGAAAAGCAATATGCCTTTGCTAAATAATAATTATCATTTCCCCCCAAAATAAGAGTAACAACTAAAAGATGCTTTGCCTTAAAACAAGATCACAAACAGTATCAAGAGTCACAGTTACATAGTTAGGAACGCTGAAATGATATGAGCTGTTGCTGCTACGTTATAACTTCTGCTCAGTATTACATATTTACTAATTATACTTTAAAATGTATCTCTTTCCATAACTCATTCTAATTACTTCAGAGAGCAAACTACAATAGATTGCAAGATTTAAAAGTGAATGTGTGAGAAATATATATCAACTATAATTGTATTTGAATGTGACTTCTTTTAAAAATAATTATAATTCACTATCTTTACTGGAATTATCACAGCCCCAAATGCTAATTTTCCAAATGTTATAATTAAGACCACAAAAGGGTGTAATTTTTGCAGCTATTTTTAGCATTTTAAAATGATGGTTGGAAGCACACACTATGTGACGTCCAACAAAAAAGTACAGCATATAACTGTTTTTAATCAGAAATAATCTTTTCATTAAAAGACATGTAGAATTTTGCACATCTTGCAATTTGCATTCCTGTTATCATTTGGCAATGGGAAAAGCAAGGGGTGGGAATTTCTCAGCTCACAACATTACATCAAAAGTGAGATATGATTATTAAAAAAAAAAGGAAGAAAGAAAACAAAATTTAAGCGAATTAAAAGCATAGATATTTGTATCCTTATATTGGCCTGATGGTGATTGGTTTGGTACCTCTGATACAATTTCACTTTCTAAAAGTAGAAAGGGGGGTTTCCAAGTCCGGCCAATACCTAAGCTGGTGGCTCTGGCAGGTGCACAGGGTAAGGGAGCTGAGCCCAGACCACAGCACTCCTTGGATGTGCGTCTCACCTGGCAAGGGAGCTGAGCTGAGCTGAGGCAGTCATACCGGTAAGGTCTGCTGCATCAATGTTTTAACTCTATTTTCTCAGCATGATCAGATGAGGGAAAGCTTGTTGGTCAACATGACTTTTAGGTTCTATTCCATATAGGACTGATTCATGGGCACACGGTTCATGCAGCTGCACAGGGTTTGAGCTCTTCATGGGCCCCACACCGGATGCTTTGCTGCTGCCATCTTGAAATTCTTAATAATGTTGGAATTGGGAGGCCTCATATTTTCATTATATAGCTGTTTCTGATCATGCCTATGCCATCTATTAAAGAACTCTGGGGCTCCTGTCTAGAATGCTTGGTGGGATTCCTCAGTCCATACTTCAGTAAGGAACTAGAAAAATACTAGAACTCAATAGAAGATGGTTCTCCTTTTCCTGATCCTTCACAGGGGTCGAGGTTCTGGCCACAGTGGGTTCTACAATGGTTTAGACCCAAATCACTGAGCTGATTGCCACCCGACCACCCCTTCAGGAGCTTTCAGTGAGTCTTATAACCAGGCAAGTCTCAAGGACACTGTAAGTTTGGATTTGGGTGCTGGGGCTTGTGGTAGCCAATCTTCTCCCAGAGCTTGAGAACATGAGACATTCTAGATGCTATCTCAAGGCTAAGCGGAAAGCAGATACTCTCCAGGGCAAGTGCAGGGAAACTGATGAAAGAAGCACCGGCCATTCATCTGGCGCCTCTTCAGGGAAAGGCTTTGCACTCTTTCCTCTGGGTACCAGCTCTCTTGTGAACTTCTCTTGGAAAGCTAAGAATAGCTGCTTTGCAGAGACGACCACAATTTCTGCACTGTTTACTCCCCTACCCCTCTCAAACCACAGGGTATCCAACAGGGAATGGGATACAACTATAATTCAAGGGTGTATCAAGATGGGGAGGGGAGCAAGAGGTCTCACAACACAATTTAACACAATTTAATATGTTCATGAAATTATTCCTCTCTTAGGTAAGAGTTTATAAATATCCAAAGTACTTTGGGTATAGTTTTCTAATGAACTTTCAAATCCCTACTCTAGAAACTACTAACAATTGCCAAAAAAAAAAAAAAAAAAAAAAAAAAAAGTCTTGTCTTTTGTATTGCAAATAGAAAGTGCCCAAAGAAACAATGATTGCTTTAAAAATTGATGCTGTAAGCATTTTCAGTGAATTTATTTTCAGTCTCTTTCTCATACCATTGGTATAACTTGTTCTAATAAAGACAGTCAGGACCACCAATGTTAAACCCAGAGACATTTCTGATCAAGTTGTAAGATCATAGGCAATTTGAACTGGATGGACTCTAGATATCATACACTTAGCAAAGCACAAATTCCTACATCCTGTCCCCTCTCTCCTACTTTCTAGGCCAGGAGACTGAGGCCCACAGAGTATCAGAGAGAAGTACAAAGTAACCAGCTCTCCCCAACTCTGCATCCATTCTTAATCTGTCCTTGACAATAGGCAAAATTATATAAATTATGATATAAACATTGAATAAAGAATCATGTTCAACGGCCTTGGGGGAAGCTCACAAAAAAATGTTATTAGAAAAAGCAGAAGACAGTAGTTTATCTAGTGAGACTTCAAAAATTTTAAATACTCTATATGATGCAAGGTTACAATATATAATATACAATTAAATATATATTTAATATATAAGTATTTAATATAAAGCATATATTAAATTATATAATTATATCTTATAATAATATTATATATTATACATACTTATATAATATACGATTAAATGTATGATTAATATATAAGCATGAAATATATATTTAATATATTATAGTTATAATATATAAAGTTATGTATTATAACTTTATAATATAAGCAAATGGTACCAATGTAAACCAATGATTATTCTTGGTGGGTGGATTATGAACACTTGTGATTATGTTATTCATTCCTGAGTGTTACTTTTTTGTAATATGCCTTTTCTTGTATGATGAGAAAAACAACTTGAATTTTTAAAATCTACTTTGATCGCAGCAACCATTTCAGTTCTGTCTTGTGTCTATCAAACTCTGGTTCATTTACATTTATTTCCAACAAAGACGATGACTAACCTTAGTAGGTCATCAGATACAGTGGTTGCTGACAGTACCTAAATGTTTGAGGTCACTGAGTTGGGAGCTGGCTATTCAAGGTTAGAATTATGTTCTCTGATAAAAGGAGAGAGATGAAAGTACCCCTTCAGGGAATAATCAACACACACACACACACACACACACACACGCACACATACACATGTGAGGTCAAGAACTAGTCCTCAAATACTTAGAAGTAGGGACACAGTGTTAAGAAAACCAGACCCTTTCACCTAAAAATAGAAACCAAGAGTAGACACATAGTTTCACTAATAGACACAACTGCCAGCTGTTTACAGCGCTGATAAGGAATGATGGAAGATGGGATGAGTGAATAGTCAAGATGGAATTTGGATCAGGTTGGTACGACCTCTTTAAGAAAGTGATATTTAAATTGAGATCTTAGAGACTATGTAGGATTCTACTGTGTGAAGACTGATGGATAGGTGGACACGTGTTGCAGGAGGAGGGAACAGCATACCCAAAGACCTGGCAGCAAGAATGCATACATACAACTGGAACTCTTGATGGAACCAGAAATGCACTCTAGTCAATGAGTTCAGTAACAGAGTCCAGGCAGCATCGAATCAAGTTCATATGATATGCTACTTCAAAAGAGAATCATGCTGCCATGCAGAACTGAGAGGAAATCTCCTGTCTTCCACTCTTTCCCACAACAACCATCCATCATTTCACCAGGAAAAGACCCATTGGCTCAGGTAACATTTATGACTTAGCTTTATATACTTATATATGACTAAGTAGAAATATGGTCCACTCCTCTGATAAGACAATCTTAAGTACCTGAATAAAGAAAAAGTGTTGTTTGAGCTCAATGACTCATCTTTCCACCTACTTTGAAAACAGAAAACACAAGGAGCTCATTATTTAAAGTGGCTCACAGTGGAATAATACTCAAGGACAAAAAAAAGAAAAAAAGCAAAGTCAGTAATTAACACTAATCGCAGTTAATGGAGGAAGAAGCCCAGTTTGTTCATTCGCTTTCATCACAAGTTCCCCAAGACTGTGTATCTTAACAAGCTATTTAAGACAATCTATAGCAATTGTAAAGTTAGCAAATGGTCCATAAAAGATGAGACAACTGAGACAAAACACTGGAGAAGAAACCAGAACTGCAGCAAACTAAGTTAGAAAAATAGGAAGGCCTGATAAAATAATCCAGCAGAGACAAACGCAGTAAATAATCATGAACTAACACATAGGCTAACTACCAAATTACCAGCAGCATAAATATTGCCAACAACTTGTATGAAACTTCTGTGCTCAAGGTCAGTGAAGGCAGAAAGAAGACAATTTTCAAAGTAGGAGACAGTGAGCACAAGAGGAAGGTGTGGCTAGCCAGACAATGAGCTTGCAGGGGAGGCGACCCCTCCTCCCAGAGCATGCAGGGGGACAACGACCCGGCTGAAGGGGAGAACCTTGTCGAGAAGATCTCTGGCTACAACCAGATTCTGTTTCGGAAGCCCCTTTTACATTGCTGTGAAGAGGAAAGGGTGTCCCTCTTCATTTACACTGACTGGATGTCTAGTAAGTTCTAGGTACTATGCTGGGCACTGAGCAAATGACAAGCTAGATTTGGTTCCTGGAAGCTTACAGTCATTCAGAGTGAAGCTAAGACTTGAAACAATGAAGGATGTAATTCTGTTATTTATACCCTCTTACTTTGTCCATAAGATGATGAATTTATCCCCACAGTTTAGTGAAGGAAGGAAGAGGAGAGAGGTGATAAGGAAGAAATTAGGATATAGGAAGGAAAACGAAACCACACTCTTTTTGTGTAAGTGACTCCTAAAACATTTTTTTTTTTTTTGGAATTTAGTTCCTTCCAGTTTCACATTCCAGGACTCCACTCACATTCTTAACCAGAAAGTATCAGGAACGCTGGAGCCAGGCTCAGACAGCATCCTAGAACAGCATGTAGCTCTATGCAGAAGAAGCAGTTGTTTAGGAATCCTAAGTAATAACAGGATGCTCAGGAAATGCTTTTCAAGAAAGCCATGGTTACAGGAACCCTCAACTCTATTTCCTGGGAATAGAGCCTAGAATTGGGTCCAGGAGAGTATACTTACACTACTGACACATTCAAAAAGTGAAGAAGATCCCTTTGCAGTGTGTGTGGGGGCGGCAGTATCATACAGTATCACTGGGAATGGTGGTGATATGCACAAGCATTATGCAGAATAATTTGTGAATACGCATCAAGAAGCTTAAAATTATATATCCCCTCTGACCTAGAAATTCTACCTCTGTTTTTTTAATCCCCTGAAGAAGCCATCATAGAAAAGCATAAAGATTTAGCTACAAATCTCTTCATCCCAATAGTTGCTGATGCTAGACAACAAAATGCCTGCCAAAAGATGCAAAGTTCAAAAAGATATGGAATATACATACAATGAAATGTTACATGAGCATGAAAGTGATATGGAAAAGTAGTTATGGAAGAAAAATAAAAATAAACTGCCAATACCCATTACAAATCCAGTATGAATCCATCTTAGTAAAAGAAGTAAAATGTAAATATAGCTGGGCGTGGTGGCACATGCTTGTAATTCTAGTATTTGGGAGGCTGAGACTGGAGGATTTGGGTTCGAGGCCAGCCTCACCTACTTAGTGAGGCCCTCTGCAACTTAGTGAGAGCCTGTTTCAAAATAAAGAATAAAAATAGGGCTCAGAAGTAGAATGCCCTGGGTTCAATCCCCAGTACCACACCAAAAAAAAATGTAAATATAGGTATATCTGTATCTTTATTTCTATCTGCAGGCATCTATAGAGAGAGAGGATAAATGTTAGAATATACAGCAACATACTAACTCTGCAGTAATTTTGGTCTTGCTTTTTCATGAGTCTAAATTTTCCATGGTGCACATGTTCATCACTCATCTGTCCTCTTCCCCTGACCACTGATGACTTCAGACCATCTTCAGACTTTGGATCCTTCTACAGCTACCAAGGTCTGTGTTGGCCCTGATGCCAGCCAAACCCCACCCCGGGCAGCCACTCTCCTTGGACAAAGTTCCTTAGGTAGCTTATCAAATACATGCCTAATCCTGACTTCTGACATTTTTTTTATCTAATAGGGCTTGAAACTTAGGTAGTTTTTCTCTTCAGAATTTATTCAAATTTATCCACTTAAATGGGCTCACCACTGGTTAGTAGCTAGAGGAAGCTAATGTACCAGTAAAAAAAACTTTTATTTCCAAGACTGAAAGGAACTTGGAATGTATCTAATTTTCCTTCAAGCGCTTTCAAGAAGCTGTGAAAGTTAGTTCCCACACACCCTGCCAAATGAGCTGCCTGCTTGCAGTCGCGCAGTGAGGCAGAGGAGGCCTGAGCCGTCAGCTTGGTTCATCTTAAAGATGCTCTGCCAGCTGAGAAAGAATGTTTCCCCTGCAGGGAAATTATTTGCTGGCAAAGACTCTGGCTGGGCCCTTCTCCAAAGTGAAGAAAACTCCCAAAGAAAGTCACCAGGCTGCTTTGCCCCATCCAAAGATTCTCTGGCACTGAGTACCACACATGTGTGTACAAATCCGTTTCCAGGCAGCTCAAGATACGGGCCAGCAATAAGTTCCAAAACCATGTTAGAAATGATATGCTCAACTTTATATATCCAGTTGGGATGACAAAATATTCTTGGGTAGTAAGGATTTTACTTCTAAAAACCTTTAAATCTTACTGTTTCAGCTTGTGAGGGGGGGGTAATATGAGTAACTTGGAAAATTAGTATGTTGCCTATTGAACAAAGACAAAAAGTTGGCCATTCTGAACATAAGTTGGCTCTTACTGAATACAATATTTTGCAAACCAACTATAATAATTCAGAGAGCTTTGTTTTGGAGGGATTGAGTACTAAGCAGTCATTTTTTATTTTATTGTCAAAAAAACATATTCAGGTTTACACAACACTGAAGAAAACAATAAAGTTGTCAGTTGAGAAAGTCATCAAACATGTCAGAGTACTCACAAAGATAGGGCAAGGTGATGTAAGATGCTAAAATGTGTGCATGACCAGAGTGAAGTCTGAGGCACCGGGAGGCCTCCGGGAAGGCACATACTCTGCAGTGTGAGCTCACCTGACGCCAGAGCCTCCAGCTCCGTGAATGTTCAAGTGCATGGAAGCATCTATGTGCAAGATTCAAAGATGAGTAAGGCGCTGTTGCTGCCTTCAAGAAGCTTTTATCAATGACATGCACAAGCATCTATTAAATGAATTTGGAAAGAATCTTGATGAAGGTATGTGCAGAATGCCTACTCAATAAAAAGGAAGCATTTAGCTCAAACTGGAGATGCACTGAATGCTTCTGAGGACACAACTCCCATGCATAGAAGACAGCAACTAGCCAAAGGAAGAGGGTGTGAGGGTTTATAGATGGTTTTATAGACATAGAAGCTTGGAGAAACCCACTTAAATAAAGAGAGCAAGGTAGAAAGAGACAGAAGATCATGATGGAGGAAATGTGAAGAGGGACTGTGGTGGGGCTTGGAAGTTAATCCGCAGGGATTGAGGAGCCAGGCCAGATTCCAGGAAGAGGAAGGGGGTCACCACAAAGGGCTACGGAGGAACAATGAGCTCCCTTGGGTTCCAGTTGAGAGAGGATCCCAGGGCAGGCCCAGGAGTCCTCCCTACATAGTCACATGGAGGAGGGTGAAAGTCAGAGAGGAACAGAGCAGACTGAACCCCAGAACACGGCTGCTGCTGCTCACATGTGGACCACAGGAGCCATTTAAAGAAAAAAACTCTCCCACGTGTTCTTCCACAGTGACTGGCAGCAGAACTCTCTCTCTCACTGGGATAGAGATATAAAGGCTCTATAAATTTTCTCAGGATGGGGTTGGAGACAGCAAGAGCAAGAGAGCAGGGAAGACAGCCCCTTGTGGAGCTAACGTGGGGAAAAAGAATTCCCAAGGATGACGTGGGCAATAATTACTGTAAACCAACAGGAAAGCAGGCGGTGCTCAGGAACCTGGGGCAAGAAGGGCAGAGAACTGTGGAAACTCAAGAAGAGTCCCAGCATCTTTAGAGAGAAGGAGGTATGAGGGCTTTTAACCCAAAGGAGGAGAAGGAAGAGGAGACGCGTGTGTGTGTGTGTGTGTGTGTGTGTGTGTGTGTGCGCGCGCGCGTGCATATTGGGGACAGGAGGGCAAGGGGTGCTAACAATAAGTATCAACTTTGCCTTATGCAATAATTAAGGGCCAGAGTGGGGGGACAAGTCTTAAAAAGAAAAATCTGGCTTCAAATTTGTGATCCTCCTGTCTCAGCCTCCCAAATACTTGAATTACCATCCATACTACATTTACATTCATAATTTATTTAGTATACTTACTGAGGGAACTGAATTATGAGATACTTTCTATATTTCTAAGCACTATTTTCAAAATTGGGCATTCTTAAGAAAATTTTCTGGACCACATATTTTAATCATAAAATTCTGAATATGCTTTTAAAACAAGCTAATCTGAACTTATAATAATGTTACACATACACAATATTATGTATGTGCCAAGGAACCTGAGCTATAATTTCTCTCCTACTTCTAATCCATCCTGCCCAAACACAAAAGTACACTTCCCCAAAGAGTAGCTCTGTTCATTTATCAAAGCACTGCAAATACTGGTGTTTGGCCTTCAGAGTTCCCCAGGCTCATCTCTTCCTAACCCTTTCTCACTCAGAATATATTCTCTCCAGAGACCAGTAGAAGAGTAGAAGTGGACTGGGGAAGGGAGCTGGCGAGAAAGGAGAAGTGGTAAAGGAAACAGTACAAAGAATGTATCAGGACCAATCTACTGGTGGACAGAAGGAAGAGTGGCTTACGAAGGCCACACATTTTTCCCCATCCTGACATCTTTCCACCCAATTTCTGTCTAATTCAGCTCATCTTCAATAGTATAGCAGCACACAGCCCGTGGCACATAGCTGGAACTCTTGCCATGGAGGGGTGGTGGGCCTCTGAGAAGCCTGTGATCTGGTGCTTTCTTTTCCATGGCTGAGGCCATAAAGATGTTCCAAGTCCATAAAAATGCCAATTGAGGCCAAACTGGTCATGCCAATTCCATGATGGAATCATAAAGGTGACCTTGGTGTCGACACATAATCCTACTGTTAAGCCAGATGGCGTCTGGTTTTCCAAGTCACCCATACATTCGGCAGGGTTCCCCAAAGGGGACTGGCACTGGGAAGAGAATCCCTTCCTAGGAATTTCCCTTGCACCACTCCCTCCTCACCTGACCTCCCAGCCGGAATCACATGCCGCCTTGCTGTCACTCTAATCGAGCCCCCATGCTTATGTCTGTTTTCCCAGGCACGGAGAGAAAGCATCATGACACTTAACAGACCATCAGCTTACCACAGACCCTCAAGAAGTCCTCCCTTCCTCTCATGAGAAAGGAGTATGCCCCTGTGTCCAAGCAGCCTATTATCTGGATTTAAACAACTATGTAGCTAGGGCCCAAGTATTAAACATATTTCTTTCAAGTTTGTTGTATGGTGCTTAATTTAGGCTGAGGGTATTAATATCTGTAAAAAAAAAAAAAGGTATAAATGGTATGACTATGCTTTTAATTCTTTAATTCTGCTTTGTTATGCCGAGTTGCTGGAGCCAACAACTTCACAATGCGGTGTCTTCTTGCCATAAATCAGAGCATAGAATTTTTCTCCAATTATATTTTAATTCATAGGTAATCATTCTCTACAGCAGGTGGCAAGTTGAGGGGGGCTGGAAGCCATGGAGAAAGACGGTATGATGAAGTATTAAATAATTTTTATTTGAATTTGTACCAGCCAGTATTGCAGGGAGAATGAGATATCATGTGTCTGTTCACAGAAGCCAGGTGAAAAGAATGCATTATGCTGGAATCGATGTATCCAGAACCATCCCCTTGGCCAACTGTGATTCAGTCTATACCAGACTGCTTCTCACTTGTGTTCTCTGGTTCCCTTTGCCTGATTCCTCATCTCCTCATGAAGCTCTCCTACCTTTTGCTTGAGGATCCTGAATATGAACTTGAGATAATTCAAATAATAATAATAACTGCACTGTCATCCAGGACTCGATCAATATCACAAAAATGAATCCCTCTGCATAATATATCTTATTCCAATAAACTTTAAAAAAAATAAACTTTTCCCAAAATGATGCATGTGTCTTACTGAAATTCCATTCCTAATCTGTTTGCTATATTTTTATTAACTAGGTTATATGATTGACATTTTAAACATAGAAAGGAATAAGATAATGTCCTTGATCTCAAACAGCTTCCAATCTAGTAGTAAAGACACTCATACAAGCAGAATTCTTGCCCAACTGCAAGCTAGAGCCCATCTTCCCTGTCTGTTCCATCTCAGCAAAGAACGTGCCATCACCCTGGTTGTTTATACCTGAAACCTGGGAATCACCCTAGATTTAACCTTGCTCTATTTCTTTTTTTTTTTTTTTTGTGGTACTAGGGATTGAACTCAGGGGCATTCTACCTCCGAGCTATACCCCCAGCCCTATTTTTTATTCTTTATTTTGAAACCGGGTCTCACTAAGTTGCGGAGTGCCTCACTAGGTAGCTGAGGCTGGCCGCGAACCCGGATCCTCCGGTCTCAGCCTCCCGAATGCTGGGATTACAAGCGTGAGCCACCACACCCAGCTTACTTTGCTCTATTTCTATGGCTAACCCAGACCCATGCCCCAGATCTCTCACTTGGCCTAGGAAAATAGCTTTCCAAGTGGTACCCACTTCTAAGTTATATTCTCCAAAAAACATACATTCTAATTTTTACAGTAAGTACATCTTGACTAAAGCCTTCTTGTAGTTCTAGTAGTCTGAGAGAGCTCCTAGAAAACAGACTCCTTCCAATGGTCCACATGGCCCTGCGGTATCTGGCCCTCAACTCCTCTCACTCTCACCTCGCACCAGTCTTCTTGCTTACTAAATCTCCTTCAGTTCTCATTTTGAAGCCACTGCATTTGCCTTCCCGTCTGCCTGGAACACTCCATTCTCCCCCTTCTGCTTTATGAGCATCACTTCACTCCACTCAAGCCTTAGGTTGAATGTGCCCTTCTTGGGAAGCCTCCCCTTAAGCACTGCCCCACGGCATTCTGGGTTGTTTCACTTCCACTTTCTGGATTGACTTTTCCATGACCTGCTGATTGCTTCTCTCTTCTGACCAGCATGTGAACTCGCCTTGCCAGGATCATGGGTGGCTCTGCCCATTTTAGAATCATGTCTGCTTCACACAAGGTCCTCACAAAGGGTTTGTTGAAAGATGAATGGACATTACAAAGAAGAAGAAAATAAGGATGCTAGAAGTGTAGCAATGCATGGTGAAGAGAGACATTTGCTTTTGGTTGCAGGGAGGGAAATTGAGGACAGCTTCCCTGAGATCATTTGTACCCTGCCTTGGAGGATGAGCAGGTGGCAAGGCAAACATGTATCCCAGGCTCTAAACTGTCAAAGGACAAGCCCCCACGACACGGGCTAGTCCATGTGTGGCCGGGCAATAAAAGCAGGTTCTGAAGTGGCCTGGAACATGTGGCGCATGTACTGAGAGAGGGGCACAGCTGGTGGAGAGCTAGTGTGGCGAGGAGTAGAAATTTTATGTTTTAAACCATGGAGTCATCAAAATTTTCTGAGGATAAAAACTGGTACACTTTGACCTGCACTTTACAAACAGTGTGCAAAACGGTTTGAACTTAAAAAAAAAAAACAAAAACAAAAACAAAAACAATTGGCATCACCTTTTAGAGGACTAAATATTCTCCTGTGTTACAGGGAGGGTAAAGGATTTCAATCCCATGTGTAAATGCAAAAGAACGAGAGGCTCCCGCTTAGTGACCCTGTGTCTCAGCTGAAAGGCTGAGTGTGGAGTACTTCTTGATTTTCAAAGGCATGCAACAGTCACATTACTTTCCCAAATGGTTTCAAATTAAAAGGTACCAGTGCCACTGAGGATAAGGAAGGGGCAACCTGATTTCCAGCATTGACTGGGTTTGGGGCTGGGCAAGTACTCTTCAAATCACAGAACATCTAGATTAGAAAAAGTATTTAACAGAGGAGACCACACTACTTAAGCTGAAAATAACCCTACAGACTTGCATACTATATTAAATTTAACATAAGCATATAAATGATTTGATCTTAGTCACCTTAAAAGACACTTGTTAAAATTACTGTATGGAATTAAGGATCTATAATGAAAATGTCCTTCTATGTCACCTATGTGTGTACGTCATGCTAGGTGACGGAACCCAAGACTTCATACAGGCTGGGCAAGCGCGCCACCACCAAATATCCCCAGACCACAAAACATGCCATCCGAAGTACTGGTTGTTCAGTTGCTCTGAGAGAGTTTTTTTCTTTTCAGGAGTCTTACGGACATGTTTTATGTCAAAAAGGAATTATTTAACGAGCCAAACTTCCCTCAATAACCATGGAATGAGATGGAAAGGCAAAGCAGATCCAAGGGAGTAAACTGCTATACTTCCCAAGGCTGCAGACAGTTTGTTGCATTAACTGGCTGGCTGGATTTCTCTTTCTCTCCCTTTCCCTCATGCTCTCTTTCTCTCTCTTTCCTTCTTTAAGCTCAAGCAAGGCATAGGATTTGGGCTTCAATCTGCTAGCCTATGACAGAAGGAATCCAGAAATATGATCACAGCTCCCTTTCCTAGGACAATGAAGAAATCCCTTGTAGGCATCTGTTTTCTGCAAGGCAGACACTGACTTGATCCAAAGAAGCCAGAGCCTCTGAGCTCATGACTCAGCACCTGTAAGAAGTGCTGAGTCAAGGGCCAGCAGCATGGCAAGGGCCCCAACTGGAGTAAGACAAGTAGGGATTTGGTCAAAGCACTGGTGTTGGAGTTAGAGACCTGGACACACACACCGCAGGTCCACCTCTGAAGCTGGGCACAAGCAAATGTACACAAATCCCCAACAGTAAGGCAGGAATATGGCTGTTGTGAGAATTCAAAGGGAATGGATACAAGGTGCTTAGCACAGAGCCTGGCATACAGTAACTGCTGATACACTAGATGTGTTTTTCTCTCCTTTGTCTGCTTATTAGCGCTATTATTTTATGTGAGGTTCTCCTGGGAGGAAAGGAACTGGCCAGGATCCCCAAATTCCTTTCATCCAGCCCCCTGTTCTCAGGCATGCTATGAGCACTATCATGTTCCTGATGGCGCCGCCAAGAACCTGAGCAGGTAGGCTGACCACTCAAGGTCACTGGGCCACAAACCCATTCAGAACACTGGCTTGTATCCCCAGTGGTCCCCCTGGTGTTTGGAAGCAGGGAAGATAACTTCCTTTGATGCCCTCGGAATCAAGGCTGCCTCTGTTATTGCAAATAATTTATAAAATGAAATAAGAGTGTGTTAGCCAAAGGGATCATGTGCTGAGTAATCAAAGTGCCAACTCTAATATATTAGACAGTTATGAAAACGATAATGAAGCATTGTAACAACCCTTGCTAATGCTCATTATGTTGTTCAGCAAAAAAGCATAATCCCATTTATGTTGTGATTATAACTAAGTAAAATTATGTACATATATATCAAGGGCCAGAAAGCAACTGGGAAAGGACTGCAGCTGATGTGCTATGGAGGTGCCCTTGTGGAAGTTTACTTTTATGCATCGACTGTGATGACGCTGGTATAGTAAACGCCACCACGGTGACAAAGGCAGGGGAGGAGGCGCTGCTGTGCACTCACCCGGGGTTATACAGCATGACCGCAGACAGGTTCTCACAGGACTTCGAGAGGTCGGTCATGGACAAGCTGAAGGAGGACAGAAGGCCACTCTAAGAGCAGACACAGGGCAGAGCGGTTACCTTAGCAAGGAAGAGAGGGCCGGTGCTCCAGACTTGCCGCTTTCAACTAGTTACAGAAAATGAAATGCTCGTCCCCCTATTAACGAGCATTACAACGGATCTACTTGAGGACAGCAGGTAGGGACAGTCGGGCCCCAGTACTCCTCAAACCCAAACCCTGAACACGAAGCACACAGGGCCCTGGCCTTCCAGCAGGTGGGAAATTAACTGGGAACTGTGCAACCCCCAGATGGGCGCTGGGCCAGGCTGCACTACAGTTAGAATAGAGAAAGGGGTCATGACCTCTTTGCCAGGGACCCTTCTGAGCAGACAGCATCCCCCTACTATCTGTACACTCACATTCACTGAGTGAAAAAGATGAAACCACAAGCGATGTGAGAATCAGAGGGAGGAGCTTGACCTATTTTGCTTCCTGGGAATCTACTGGTAAATAGGTTTTCTTCCCTCTGTTCCTTTGAAGCTATACATGGAAAAGAACCCTCTTGGCTGGAAGAGAGAAGAGGCCTCCCTGGCTAGACCAGCAGTCCTGGAGAAGGCCAGGGTCTGTAATCGCATGCTTACTTCCCACCTACGGTCCTGGCGACCTGAGGCAGCTCTAGTGGAAGTAGGCTGAGAGGAGAGGCTGTGCAGGCCGGCGGCTGGGGCACAGGCTCCAGGCTTGTACTGCAGCCAGGCTCCCAGCTGTGTCCTCGAAGCAAACTAGGACAAGCCTGCCTCAATCCAGTTTCTCATCTCAGTGACCTGTGATCTGGATGTGGTACCAGCTGCTGTGGCTTGCAGACAAAGTGGAAGAATAAAGGCAGAAGTGGAGACTCTTGGTGTATAGAAATGTTAGCTTCTACTATCTTCATCCATCTAAGGACCAGCCATCATGGCCCTAGACAGATTTCTTTCCCTCTCATTTCTTCTTTGGTCCTCAGCTCACCTGCTCTATTCAGCACTTACAATAGCCTCGGCATGGCCCTATCCAACAGACCCAGTCTCCCAAATGCCCTAACCTTACCCCTGCTCTGCTTCATACCTTGATGAAAAATCCAATTTGCAGTGGCTGACTTAATATGAAAGTGATTCCAATATGGGGTTAACTCCCAAGACAGATGCAAGTAAGTAGAAGTCACTCTCCACTTAATGCAAAATAATGCCCAATACCTTGGGGGAAGGGTGGAGGCTGAAGAGATGGGCTGCAAGAAACAGCTTCTCCTTGTGAGCCTGGACTCCACTTGCTTGCTCTCCTACTTCATCAGTCAGTCATCTGCCAGGAAGCAAACTGCCTACAGTCTAACCAGAACTTCCTCTCAAAAGCCTCTGCACTCCAGAAAGTCAAAGGGTTGGAACCAGGGAGGCCACCCACACCCCCGAGCCAGGTCAGGAGTCCCCTCTCAGAGACATCTTGTCCTCACCTTCCTCTTCTCCCTGAGCTTAGCGGCTTCCTTTGGGTGGTTAAAGCGAAACATATTGGTTCTTCCCAAGAGTATCACAGCACCTGAGAACACACAAAAAGAGTGATGCATTTATAGTAAGCCGTATGGTCAGCTGGCAACACCACAGCATGGAATTCTACACTTGAAATATAATTTCCTGTGTATTATAAAATAGTAAAGGAAAGCTTTAGTCTCAAAAGTCCACTTACATAAGCTAACTTTAAATCTGCAAATACTTTTGTTTTTACAGCTGGATGTCACAAAACTCATAATAACCTAGGCAGAAGTGATAAATCTAAGCATTACAACCTATTATGCAATTTAAAACTTAATATACAGATAATTTGATTTATGATTATTTGGAAGTAAGAAACAGTATTCTAAAGAGATGTAACATTAAGCAAAGCATATGGTCACAAATTTAGGAGATGTTTATTAATGAAGATAAAAGCAGAAATCTCAAAGAAAAGTGCTTTCAAAAGAAGTTGGCAGAATACATGTAACTATTACTAAAATCTCCCTCTGAATTTGACAGGAAGGAAATTGTGTACATGTATGATCTATTTCCAAGGAAATCCACTATTTCTCATCAAAATCACATTAAAATTTAGATGACTGCATTAGACACTCAAGAAAGGCTCCTTTGGATGACCAGAGCCCTCCTTATTCAGAAAACAACTGCACAGCAGGCAAAAGAATTCAATACAAATGCCCAAAGTTTAAAAAAAAAATCATGGGGGGATGAGAGGATTTCAGCTTGATAAAGCAAAAGAGACCCTTTCTCAAGTCAGACCTGCCAGAGAAGCAGTCAGGGACAGATATAATCCACGAGGTCATACCCTCAGTGACCCACCTCCTGCAGCCATGGCCCCACCTCTGAACCTTGCTATGTTAGGGACATGCTTTCAACACTGAGCTTTTGGGGGTGGGGGTGGGGGGGTTCCAGATCCAAACCTTAACAATCTCTGAATGTCTACAACACCTCAGGACAAACCCCTATGATGTCCTTGTCAAAAACAAAAAACTTATTTGTGAAGACCAGATATGTACACTGAAGTAAGTGTGTGTCTAGCCTCTAAGTGACAAGTGCTCCTCGCTCCAGTAGCTTGGATCATACTTTCGTATCGAGGACCTAAGCTGGGTCTCCCTGGACAACCAGAAGACAAGAAGGGTGTTTCCCATAGGGGAATCTCAGGGAATTTCCCACAGGAAAAGCTGAGCCTTAGGAGGTGGCTTGCTATGTTTGGGACTGAGAAGAGAGTCAAGTCCAGCCAAAGTACAGGATGCTGGAAACAAAAGATAGAAGTGACATGGGCAGATGAAGCAGAAACGGACTGTGTGGACCTGGAGAGCTGGGATACAGTGTTCTGACCAGAGGTTACCGATTGGTGATCCGTGAGAAAACTCAACCATAGGTATGCCTTATATGTCCTCTATAAGATTTTGAAACCAAAAATATTTGTTGCCAATAGTTAAAAACCTAGGGATTTCACACAGAACTCTGTTTCTTTCTGATATCCCTGGGACAATTAGAAAGTATATTGTCAGTGGAACTTTGTTGCCACTTGGGCAAAATTCCCCCAGGCTGTTGTTGCACCTCCTTTGGACAAGACACATGACTTGCCCATGGTCACCAGCCTTCTGCTTGGGTGATATCTTCACCTGGACCATGAAAGTAATATCATAACCCCAGATATATATTCTCGAGCTTCCACCAGTGTATCTCCCTGCCCATTCAATGTACTGTCTGATGTGTCTCAGAGGAGTTTGAAATTCAATATGGTTAAAACCTAATTGGCTCAAATCATAACCATGGCGGGGCAAGTGCAGGATTGGTTTTAGTGGTTGTTACTCTTTGGCAGAAATGGAGTCAATAAGAAAAAGAGAATACAGTTTCAGGAGACCGAGAAGGGCAACATTGTACATTACCCACTCTACAGTCTTCTCCTCCCCCTCATGCAAAATTTCATTTCTATGTTTTCCAATTATGGAAAGGAACCTTTACTATAATTAAGAAAGGTGTTTCCCATGCCTTTTACAACCAAGACTGAGGGCTATGTGCCACACAGAAAGTCAAAAGTTAATCAGCCATAACTAGGATGTATATATATTTAGTGCTTTTAAAGTTACATTACAGATTAATAAGGCAATTGCATTCCAAGTGTTAATTCATCTAATCCATTTTTTTCTTTCTATTAATCAAATGCCCAGCCACACAAGTTGAAAATTGCAAAAATATATTAACAGAAAAACAAAATATCATTGCAGAGATATACTCAAATCACATTAAACAATTGAAAATAATCTTGTCACCCATGTTATTTGCATGAAATGCACATAAAACCCCTCAAAGGAATTATAAAAGAATGCAAAACTACCCATGATGCATTATTTCCATCCAAACAATGTGTGCCAACTGCCTGGCATGTAAAAGGGCTTCATGGGACGGATGTTTCCTTCCCCTTCCTCTACTGTACATGTCTACTCAACAAACACTCAATTTAAAATTTTGCTTCATTTTGACATGATATTGTGTTCACTAATTAGCAAATACTTAGTGGATGCTTATTGTATGCTAGTCAGTGTGATAACCACTCCAGAGATAGAGGAAAATAAGTCACACATATGCCTTGCCCTGAAGAGCTTAAGTAGAAAGTAGGAGAGAAAGGTAAGTAATCAGATAATCACATGAATGGATGCGAAGCTGAAGGAAAGAAACTATGCTCAGGGCTGGAGAGCAAAGGAGAGGCTGATTAGAAAGGGGGAAGTTAGAAAAGGATTCCCTGAAGAAAGTGGTGTTTAAGCAAGCTCTGAGGATGAGCTGGGGGGAGGGGTATGTGTAAAGGTCCTATGACAGGAAAAAGTGACGGTGATGGTAAGGAAGAAGCCATGTGGCTGTGGCGGAGGGAATACAGGGCACTACTGCACAGGATAAGGCTTGAGAGGGAGGGAATGGAACACCTGGGACCTTTCAGGATACAACAAGGTATCTTGTGTTTCTTGTAGTTGCAATAGGATGGCACTGCACATGATTAGATTTGGGGTTCGGAAAAAATCAGTCTTATAAATGACTGAAGATGGACAAAAGGGGGCTCTCCTAGATGGGGCTAGACAAGCTATGAGGTGACTGTAGTGGTCTAGGTCAAAGATGGTCCAGGACTGAGGGTAGGAGTGAGGGAACAAAGTAAACAGATCTGGAGGCTATTTAGGAGATAAATGTCACAGAACTCAATGACAGGCTCCACACAGGGAGGACAGGAAAGTGAGGGAACTGGCTCCTGGCATTTGATTGTGTAGCTGGTTGAGGGGAGCCATCCCCCCAAATGAGAACCCTGGAGAAGGACCAAGACTGGGGTGGGAGGAGTAATGAGTTTGGCTTTAGACACAATGAATTTGAGATGCCTTTAGCAAATGAAAATATAGGTCTGAGATTCTAGAAGAAAGGTTAAAGTATCTACCTATTACTTACCTACCTAACACCTGCATATGCATGTGGTGTTTATACAAACATCTATGAATACACACATGTATAAATAAAGAGATATTCGTTGTTATACTATCTCTCTATATTTGAGAGCCTTCTTTAACAAATGAGAATGTCACCAGAGAAGAGGGAAGGGAAAGGAAGGGAAGGAAAGGAAAGGGAAGGGAAGGGAAGGGATAGAAAGGGAAGGGAAGGGAAGGGAAGGGAAGGGAAGGGAAGGGAAGGGAAGGGAAGGGAAGAGAAGAGGGACATAGAAGAGAAGACCTAAGAGTAGGCACTTGAGGAATGCTGACTTCCAATGGCCAAGTAGAGAAGGATGAACTTGTAAAGAAAATGGAGGAATCACCAGGAAGAGAGAAAGAAACCCCCAGGAGTCAAGGGAAGGAATGGCCAATGATACAGAGCATTCCTGAGACATGATTAAGATGAAAAGGCTAGGAAAAACCTCTGGGTGTGAGGCCTTCTGGCAGTAGTGGGAAGCCAGAATGGAGGGGCTGATGATCAAGTGAGAGATAAGGAAATGCAGATCCACTGAGTATGCACAGCTCATTCAAAGAGGAGTTGGTAGTAGTCAGAAGGGGACCTGGGTCCCATGGGGTGGTGTGTGTGTGTGTGTGTGTGTGTGTGTGTGTGTGTGTGTGTGTGTGTCTGGAGATTGAACTCAGGGGCATTCTATCTCGTAGCTATACCCCCAGCCCTATTTTTTTTTATTATTTTTGTATTTGGAATTGGAAACAAGGTCTCACTAAGTTGCTGAGAGCCTTGTGAAGTTACTGAAGCTGGCTCCAATCTGCAATTCTCCTGTCTCAGCCACCCAAGTACTGGGATTGTGTGTGTGCCACCACACCAGGTTGGATTTTTTTATTTTTAAGAAACTCATCAATCTTAAAAAATCAAAAGCTTTTCTGTATGTCAACCATAAATCCACTGAAAAAGAAATCCAGAAAACAATTCCACTCACAATAGCACCCCGAAAAATAAAATACTTAGGGATAAACCTAACCAAAGAGGTAAAAGACCTCTATAAGGAAAACTATAAAAAGTTGAAAAAAGAAATTGATGAAGACCTTAGAAGATGGAAAGATCTACCATGCTCTTGGATAGCAGAATAAATATTATTAAAATGGCCATCCTCCCAAAAGTGATCTACAGATTCAATGCAATACCCATGAAATTACCAACATCACTCCTCACAGACACAGAAAAATCAGTTCTTAAATTCATTTGGAACAACAAAAACCCCAGGATAGCCAAAGTAGTTGTTAGCAAACAAGAACCATGCAGGAGGTATCACAATACCTGACTTCAAACTCTACTACAAAGCCACAGTAATAAAAACAACATGGTATTGGCACAAAAACAGACACATAAACCAATGTAGCAGAATAGAAGACTCAGAAACAGATCCACATGCTTACAGTCAATTGATTTTGACAAAGGAGCCAAAAATATACACTGGAACAAAGATAGCCTCTTTAACAAATGGTGTTGGCAAAATTGGTTAACCATATGCAGGAAATTGGAAATAAACCCCACTTCCTCACCTTGCACAAGAGTCAACTCAAAGTGGATCAAAGACCTGGAAGTCAGGCCAGAGACCTTGCAGCTACTTGAAGAGGGCATAGGGCCAACATTACAACACATAGCACAGGTAAAAACTTTCTCAACAAGACCCCAAAAGCACAAGCAACTCAATGGAAGATCAATACATGGGATTGCATTAAACTGAAGAGCTTCTGTGCAGCAAAGGAAACTATCAAGAACCTCAACAGAAAGCCCACAGAGTGGGAGAAAATTTTTGCCAGCTACTCTTCTGATAGAGGTCTAATATCTAGGATATACAGAGAACTCAAGAAAATCACAGCTAAGAAAACAAACAACCCAATTAAAAAATGGGCAAAGGATCTAAATAGACACTTCACAACAGAAGAAATACAAATGACCAATAAATGTATGAGGAAATGTTCCACATCATTAGCAATCAGAGAGATGCAAATCAAAACTACCTTGAGATTTCACCTAACTCCAATCAGAATGGCAATCATGAAAAATACGAACAACAACAAATGCTGGCGAGGATGTGGAGAAGTGGGAACCCTAATACATTGTTGGTGGGATTGCAAATTAGTGCAACCACTTTGGAAAACAGTATGGAGGATCCTCAGATGAATGGGAATGAACCTACCATATATCCAGCAATACCACTTCTGGGTATCTACTCGGAAGAATGGAAACCAAACTATCAGACTGACGCATGTGTATCTATGTTTATAGCTGCACAATTCACAATTGGTCAAACTATGGAAGCAGCCAAGATGTCCATCTACAGATGAATGGATTACAAAACTATGGGATATGTACACAATGGAATTTTACTCAGCCATAAAGAAGAACAGAATCATGTTATTTGCGGGGAAATGGATGCAACTGGAAAACATTATGTTAAGTGAGATTAGTGAGTCACAAAGAGTAAAAAAGCATATGCTCTCCCTAATATGCAGATGCTAGGGGGGGAAGATGGGGCATAAGAGGGTCTCCAGATGAAGAAGGAAAAGCCTTAGATGAGCAAAGAATTTGACTTAACTGAAGGTGATGGGGGAAGGGCAGACACCGGAATGCACATGATGTACTTTCACAAATATATCAAGATCAGTCACTAAACTGAACTTGAGGAGGAGGGAGGGTGAGGGAATGGGTAGGACTCGGAAAGGGGTTAAATGAGAAATGTGTGCATATATGCCTTTATCAGCTTGTACCTAACAAAGATGTATGATTACAATGCACCAAAATAAAAAAAATAAAGAAACTTTTAAATATACTTAAAAAGTAGTAACTAAACTGAAAGGAAATAGATGGAATAATGAGTGAATGAAAGAACGCATTATGAGAATGCTGATGGTATAAAGTTTCTGAGTAAGACCCGAGCCTGCGCCCTGCCTGGAGATCTTCGTGTGCCTTAGGACAATTCACTGTGCAACCTTTTTAAAACCCAGTTTTCTCACCTACACACCACACTGGATAATCAGCAACGTTCCTTCCAAATCTTACATTCTTTTTTTTAAGGTGGTAATGAGGATTGAACCCAGAGGTATTCTACCACTTAATCACACTCCCAGCACTATTTTATTTCTTATTTTGAAACAAAGTCTTGCTAAGCTACTGGCCTGGAACCTGCAATCATTCTGTCTCAGCCTCCCAAGTACTAGGATTACAGACAAGTGCCAACATGCCCAGTGTAAAATTCTTCTGAACTATGAACTACTTCGTAGCCTAAGGTTAATGCAATTAATCATAGCAGATGGGCTTTTTGTGATATATTTAATTTTTTATTTTGAGAGGATATCAGAAAATGATATATATGATGGCTTCTTTGAGATCACTTCAGAGCTCATTAAATACCTGAAGACAGACAAATTCCATATAGTCTTAAAAAGAAATGGGGGAAAGAAAGCCATCCATTAAGAAGAAAAAGAAGAAAGAAAAGCTTCATTTAAATCTTTATGAATAAGAACCACTGCATGCTGGTTTCACATAAGATTTTATTATTTTAATATTTCAAGTAAGCTGGAAATAAATAAGCACAGAATATTTCTAGTGATTTTTAAGAAGTATAGGGTCAGTCATTATTAATGTACATCACCATTAATTACCCTTCTCCTAAAATTTTATATGAGGTTTTCTAATTCTGCTACTGCACAAATAAATCAATTCTTTTTTTTTTTTTTTTTTTTTTTTTTTTTTTTTTTTTTTTTTTACTTTCCCTATTAAATGTCATAGAATACTTCAGAAGATGAGGTACCAAAGATGTCGTTCTGGGTTACATGAGATAACTGTGTTCTGGAAAGTGCACTGTCCAATGTCACATAAACTTAGAGCTATAAAAATGAGTGGCTAAGCTCTTTTTAATTCTGGTTCAAGGCTTCTCATCCTGTATTTTAATTACTCTAGGAAGCATCCCCCCACCCCCCAGCACTACCTGCCCCTCCATGCACAGACAGGATATAATGCACTGCTAAACTACACTCAGTGAAAGAGAAGTTTTCATTTTAGATGTGACAGTTGGAGAAGCCAGACTTTCTAGAGGAAAGTATAATTTTCTGAAATGAACCAAATGAGAGGTCAGGGTGAGGGAGGATGGTAAAGTTCTCAATTCATTGCCTGATTTAAGCAAAAAGTAAATGCTTGTAATAATTTTCCTTCCAATTTAAAATATGTATTTATACTAAAATAAATTACAATGATGGCACCATTCTGGGGTCCTGATAAAGTCCAACTTGTAATAGTATACTGATACATAAGAACAGATTAAGAAATTTGCCTCCGACACTTGTAACATTGATTTCATTATTTAAGACACCTGAATTACAGTACTTTCCTCCTATCTCAAAAGTAGGAAGTTAGATGGGGAAGACTAAGATCTGACATGGTGTTTGTGATGCTCAATGAATTTGAAAGGACACATGGCATGGCAGCGGCTGGCTTCAGCATGAATGACAGGCATTCTGCATTAACTCCATACTTTCTCAGGCATCACTGTCAAAGCAGCCATCATATCATGAGCTAGAATTTGTAGACTACAAGATGCACATGACAGCTTACCCAAAAGCCACATATACAATCCAAATATGGATTTAAAATTTCCTGCACTTGATAAATCACTTCAAGCCCTGTTTATTCTTGATAAAGTGAAATTTGCCACAAACTTAGATTCTGGGGCTCTGGACAAGAAAGAAAATTGATTTTCAACCTTTACTACTGATGTTTCCAGCCAAATAACTCATCAAAACTTGTTTAATGAACTGTGTACAAACAGAGGAACAGAGGATAGAGTTTTATAAAATTTAGGATGCTTCAGTCCCATCCTCAAAGCAATTTTCACATGTGTACATGGGTGAACAGAGAGGGATTTTCTTTTCTTTCTTTTATCTTTTTCGTTCTTAAAATCTCAAAGGAGAAACAAAGAGAATGTTTCCTATTTGGAGCAGGCCTATCCTTCCCAAGGCAAAGGACAATTCAAGACTGTGATGATAACATGACAGATTTTCAGCCCTGAATGGAGGTATTACAATAACTGGTCACACCATTAGTGACTTTCTTTCCATTAACCCCTGTAGTTCATATTTTTTGTTACCAACAGCACTACTTACTCACTTCAGTAACAACCTTGACTATTCATTTCTAACCTCCCACACACTTTAGGATTTTAATAGCCAATCATTTCCTCCAAAATAGTGCTTGCAAAATGCCCTCCTTTGTTCTTGTCCCTCAGCCCAGCCAGTCTCTCACCTTTCCACACTGCTCATCCACACGCTTCCCTCTGTCCTTCCCCTCTCGCCCATGTCACTCCTCTACTGAAAGGTGAGCACTGCTATCTTCTACCTTCCAAGGAAAATTCATGCAACTCTCTGGGGCCTCAGAACCCTACAAACCTGCCCGCAAGACTCAATCCTTGGTCTCTGATGACTTCTCTGCACATGGCTCCATTCCAGTCTCTTGACATTTCCTCACTATGCACTTGGGTTGCAGTATATCCAAGTCAGTTTTTCACCATATGCCATTGTGATAAATGCATTCTTTCATTTCAGAATTTAGCTTGGGGCATGTTTCACCCTTTTGGGAAGTGGAAGGCCACCACTGGAAGGAGTTTGGTTTTGCTCAAGATAGAAATAGCAATCTCTGCCCTGTCCCTCCCACTCAATGCAGATGGAGCATGGACTGAATGCATGTAGCATTACTTGAAGGCCCTGGAAAGTAAATGGTGGTTGTTGGATTGAAGAATACCAGGATTTGAAGCACTACCCAACTGATGGAGAATTTACCTTATTTCTCTTTTTCTTTCTCTCTCTCTCTCTTTTTTTTTTTTTTTTTTTTTTTTTTTTTTTTTTTTTTTTTTT
>PVLC010015363.1:0-37364 GCA_004027655.1 Graphiurus murinus | reverse complement strand
ACACAATTTATGGTGCCCTTCCCACTAAGTCACTCCCCCATTTCTCTCTCTCCCCATATAGATCTTTGAGATTAGAATTGGTAATTTTGTATATATTTGTAGTATTATTTCAACTGTTGTACTCTTTATGTCTTTGTCTCCCTCCTCCCTTCCCTAAATTCTTCAGTTATTCCATTGGAATCTCATATGGTAGTTCCATAATCTGAGAAATCTCTACACTTATCTCCACATTGATTGTATTAGTTTGCAGTCCCACCAACAGTGTAATAGGATTCTTATTTTCCCATATCCTCACCAGCATTTGTTATTATTTGTGTTCTTGATGATTGCTATTCTAACTGTATTTGGAACCTCAGTGTAGTTTTGATTTACTTTCCCTGATTACTAAAAATGTTGAACATTTTTCATATATTTGTTAGCCATTTGTATTTCTTCTTTTGAAAAATGTCTATTCACTCCAGTTGCCCAGTTTTTGATTGAGTTTTTTTTTTTTCAGTGTTAAGCTTCTTAAGCTATTTATATATTCTAGATATTAGACCTTTCTCGTATCTGTAGGTGGTGAAGATTTTCTCCCATTCTGTAGGCTTTCTCTGTAGAGTCTTGATGGTTTCCTTTGCTGCACAGAAGTTTTCTTAATTTAATGGCATGATATTTATTAATTCTTGTATTAATTTCCTGAGCTTTTGTGGTCTTATTGTGGAAGTTTCTACCAGTACCTCTATGTCAGAGTATTGGTCCTATGCTCTCTTCTAAGTTTCAAAATTTCTGGTCTAATTTCTAGGTCTTTGTTCCATCTTGAATTGACTCTTATCAGGGTGAGTGGTTAGGGTTTAATTACATTTTATTTACATATCAATAACCAGTTTCCCAATACTCTTTGTTGAAAGGGCTGTCCTTTTTCCAGTGTATGTTTTTGGCGCCTTTATCAAAGATCAACTGGTTAAATATAATGAAATATATTTATATTATGTATAATATAAATTTGAGCCTTTTTTCTGAGACTTTTATTCTGTTCCATTCATCTATGTGTCTGGGTTTTTTGTTTGTTTGTTTGTTTGTTTGTTTGTTGCCAATACCAAGCTGTTTTATTAATATCACTTTGTTGTATAATTTGAACTCAGGTATATTGTGATGCCACCAGCATGGTTCTTATAGCTAAGAATTGCTTTGGCTGTGGCGAAAGATCCCCAGAGAGAAGGCGGTTAGCCCCGCCCGAAAATACATCAAAGATGGCATAGAGAGGGAGTGGCGAGGGTGGAGACCTGAGACTGTTTACCAGAGACCAGGATTAGATGAGGGATGTCTCCTCAGCATGATCAAGCCATTGATAGGATCAGCTTTTTGGATTAGGCAAAAGAGGCGTGATCAAGATGACCTCTACGCTGATTGGCCCTACAAGAAGACACTCCCCTCACTCTGCCCTATATAACACCTTGCCCCTCATGTAATAAACGGATGAGTTCTCCGATGCTCAGTCCCCGCCGTGTGTTCATTTCGGCGTGACCTTCCTTTTCCATGGGGAACCCCCTCTCGGGGTAGACGCTCCAGGTAGATTGGGGTAGGGCCCCCCTTTTCATCGAGAGGACCCCACATTTGTCTATTCTGGGTCTTTTGTTTTTCCATAAGAATTTTATAGTTGATCTCTCTAGGTTTGTCAAAAATGATCACAGTATTTTGATAGGGACTGTGTTGAGCATGTAGATTGCTTTTGGTAGAAGGGCCATTTTGATTATATTTATTTTGCCTATTCAAAGAGCATGGGAGGTTTTTCCACCTTCTTCAATTTCTTTCCTTAGTAATTTATAAATTTCATTATAGAGATCTTTCACCTCCTTGGTTAAATTTATTCTGAAGTATTTTATCCTTTTTAAGGATATTGTGAATGGAACTGTTTTCTGTATTTCTTTTTTGGTGGAAATTATTTTGAAAACTTATAGTACAATAAATTATAAAATCCAGAAGAAATTAACAAATTATTAGACACCCTCAACTTACCTAAACTGGACCAAGAGGACAGAGAAAACTTAGAAAATATGAAGCAAAGAGATTGAAATAGCAATAGAATATCTCTCATAAAAAAAAAAAAATCCAGGCCCAGACAGATTTCCAGCTGAATTTTATAAAACCTTTATAGAAGAACTAAGTCCAATGATCCTCAAATTATTCTGTGAAATAGAAAAAATATTATTAAAATACCATGAATCGAAAGCAATGACTTTGGTTCCCTAGTAGTTAAGACTGGCTTGTGATAAGAATGAAAGGTTTTTGGTTCTTATCCACAACTGAACATATTATTAAACCTAATTTCTGATTAGTGTAAATGAATGCTAATGACTTTTGCAAGTTGATTTTGCATCCTGCTACTTTGCTGAAACTACTTTTCACTAGATTTCACTAGAAATCTTCTGGTTGAAAAGGAAAACTACCAAACTCATTCTATAAAGTCAGAATCACCTTACACCCCAAATCAAATAAAGATACCATGAGAAATAAAATTACAAACCAATATTATTGATGAACATAGATGCAAAAATTATTAATAAAATCTCAATTCAAGACTGCATTAAGCAAATAGTTCATCTTGACCAAGTAAACTTCATCTCAGACATGCAAGTCTGATTCAACATACACAAATCAATAAATGTAATTAACAACATTAATAGAGCTAAGGACAAAAATCACATAATTATCTCAATAGATGAAGAAAAAGCATTTAACAAAATCCAACACCCTTTTGTGATAAAAATGCTAAGAAAATTAGGAATTGAAGGAACTTATCTCACCATCATAAAGGCTATATTCAGTAAACCCAAGGTCAACATCATTATGAATAGGAAAAATTTACAGAATGTCCTTTAAGATAAGGAACACAGCAAGGATGCCCACTATCATCACTCCTATTCAACATAGTATTCAAAACTCTAGCTTCGTCAATATGACAGGAGAAATAATCAAATGAATACAAATAGGGAAAGAAGAACTGAAACTATCTTTGCTAACAACATGATTCTTTACTTAGAAGATCAAAAAAACTCAACCAGAAGACATCTAGAGGTGATAAATAGTTTCAGTAAAGTAACAAGATGCAAAATCAACTTGCAAAAATCATTGGCATTCATTTACACTAATCAGAAATGAGGTTTAATAATATGTTCAGTTGTGGATAAGAACCAAAAACCTTTCATTCTTATCACAAGCCAGTCTTAACTACAAGGGAACCAAAGTCATTGCTTTATCTTCATGGTATTTCAGTAATGTTTTCTCTTTTACCTGGAATACCTCCTTCCAATTTTTATAGCTACCAAAAACTAAATGCTGTATAAGGATAAGCTATGGGAATATTAATTTATGTTTGATTGATTCTTTTGTTTCCATTTCTCTCTTCACTTTTATAAAAATAATTGACTTTAGTGCTAAGTTTTAGTTGACTGTATGGAGTGATAACAAGATTCAGAGGAAATATAGGTGATATTTATTGGATTCTATATTTCAAGATCAAAACCAGACATTTTCAAGCAGTCATTCACCATGTTGGCCAATGATAACTGCATTCGTAAATAAGTACCATTGTGTTACAAATGCCTACAGTATTCAGTATGGTAGCACATTATACAGGTTTGTAGTTCAGTAGCAATAAACTATATCATATAGCTTACATGTCTAGTACACTATTCCAACTGGGTTTATGTGAGTACACTCTATGATGTCCACTCAATGACAAAATTTCCTACTTATTTTTCAGAGGATAACCCTATTATTAAGCAATGTATGACTGTACCTAGTAAACAAACCTCACTTATTAAAATTTTGTTGTCATTCCTGGGGAAAGTGACAGAGTACTAAACAAAATGCTACCAATTACTTCAAGAATGTTTTTTTTTTTTTTTTTTTTTTGCGGTACTGGGGATTGAACTCAGGGGCATTCTACCTCCGAGCTATACCCCCAGCCCTATTTTTTATTCTTTATTTTGAAATAAAGAGTCTCACTAAGTTGCAGAGTGTCTCACTAGGTAGCTGAGGCTGGCCACGAACCCGGATCCTCCGGTCTCAGCCTCCTGAATGCTGGGATTACAAGCGTGCGCCACCATGCCTGGCTCTACTTCAAGAATTTATAAAGAGAGCCATGATAAGTGGGTTACACTTCCCGTTATCTAAGACATTTCATAGTTTGGGTGCCTTCAAGACTACCTGAAGTTTCAGCTTATCTTCTAGTTTGTGGTTGAAGTGTGAGACACTTTGAGAAGCAGCCTTTCAAACATTATGTGACTCTATCAGGTGTGTTATGCTTTGGATTTGTTCCTTTCAAAATTAATGTTGAAACTTAATCCCCATTGTGGTAATATTAAAGAGAGGAGGTCTTTAGAATGTCTTTAGGCCATAAAGGTTCTGCCTCATGAAGGAATCAGTGCCATACAAAAGGGCTTGAGGGGTGAGGTCACCTCTTGTGCTCTTCTGGCATGTGAGGATACATAGTACCATCTGGGAGGACCAGGCTCCACCTGACACTGAACCTGTCAGGCCTTGATCTTGGACTTCCCAGCATCCCTTGCTGTAAGAAATCAATTTCTGTTCTTTATAAATTACCTAGCTCCTAGTATTTTATTACAGCAGAATAAACAAAATAAGACAGGGTATATAGAAGAAAAGCATTACTGCATCTATTTTCCAAAATGCCTTGGTGTTAGGCATAAAAAAAGTTAAAGGCAGTGTACCCCAACAGTCAATTTTAGCTTTGGGATATTTGAGGGAAAGAGAAGCTATCCAATGAGATTTATTCAGAAATAGCTAGAGAATTGGAACTAAAAATAAGGATCAGAATTGGGAATAAGCTTGGGGAATCTTTGTCAGAGAGGCATATTGGAAAGCTTGATATGGTTGGTAATGCAAGGGATAAAAAATGTACAGTGATAAAGGGAATTTTTCAACTAAGATGACAAAAGGCAGTAAGAAGACAATAAGAAAGCTAGAAACAGCTGTCGGAGGCAGTCAGGGAAATGTGTAGAATAGAGTTACAATAACTAGCTCTAAATTTCTATTTAGGAATTTGTCTATTCTTCTATGCATGACTTGTTCAATTAATGAATCAAATTCAACTGGGTTTGATGTTCATCCTGAATATCTTGATATTTAATCCATTATGCTATCTTTTCATGAATTATTAAATAATCCAGTGGTCAATTGAATAAAAAGTCATAGAGTATTAAATTAAGATGAAAACTGAGACAAGGTCAATGTCTTTTGTCAGAAGGAAGTCCTAGGTAATTTATTAAAGCAGCTTTAGCTGACTGTTGAGCACAGAAACAAATGCTGAGTGACTGGCTTAAAAACAAAGGCCAGTGGGTAAATTTATGTGTTTTAATGAGTGAGCAAAAATGAGAGAATATGTGAATAAATAGTGGCAGAATAAAATCACTGAATAAAATCATTACGAATTGAAGAACCTTTATTTAAAAATCCTGAAAAATGATATTGAGTACAAACTTAATTTTTCAAAAAGGCTATTGCAGAAAAGTAAAATTGAAAGCAATAGGAAAAAAAAAAAGCAAGCTACAAGAGGCAGTATGATAGTATATTTTTTACAACTTTTGCCATAAGATTATTATTTTCTTCTAACTTTTTAATTTTTCTGATCCAAGCCATCAATCTCAAGTGTTTTTTTCCATCACCAAGTTTTTCACTATGGTTATTCTATACAGCAAAAGCATTTGTCTTACAGAAAAATTGACATAACTTTCATTATTTCTTTCCCCAAATGCTTTTCTTCATTATCCCCATGTACCATCTATGATTATAGTAAAATATGTATCACCGGTATGGATCTAAATGAATACCACTCTTTCATGGTGATTAGATCTGAGTTTTTCTCTCTTTTTTTTTTCCAAGTGAGCTTCTTGGGTCTTTGGGAATCTCAGATTAAATTTGTTTAGATAGGAATTGATTTTAATAAGCTTTTGTTGTTGACAAAATGGACTTTCTAACCTGTTTTAACTTCCATAAAGCTTAAAGTTACTCCATAATGTAAGAAGTATTTATTTTTATTTTGAAAAGTTATGATTGTTCTAAGATCACAGAGTAACTAAATAAAAGAACAGCCATTCTATCTAAGTTTTTTACATCATATAGCCTATATTCTAAAGAGATTACTGATTTCTAAAATTCTGGTAATCTGAGATACTATTATTATTAGTTTATTATTATGATTGATATTATTAGATATATAATGTTGGTGAATATAATGATATAATTGATAATATTTTAAAATTCTATGAGAAAAATGCATATTGTATTAATTGTAAGGATTTTCAAAAATATAATAAATATACATGGGCTGATTGATACAAAGCATTTTTTAAAATAATTAAACCTTTTGAATAGCAACTGCGTTTTATCTTTACTGATCAATAATTACATATAACGGAAGCCATTTCCTGTTTTCAAAGCAGTATCCTATAGAACATCCACTTCATATTTATTTAAGAGTGATCCTATAGATGTAGCATCTGTACAACCTCAATTCCCAATGTACTTGTTTTCAGAAATCAAAGCTAATTAAACCATGAGAACATGGCAGCTTATATAGCACAGGGTATTTTCAATTGCCTATTGAAATTTAATTTTAGAGTAATGGACATTATTGCTCATGGAGGTCACAAAGCAGGAAGATAACAAATGGGAATATGTCCTATTCAGAAGACAATGCTCATCACAGTCGTTGGACTGACTCCAGTATAAGAACCCAGAAAATCTATTCAACAAAGGGTCAACATTTATATTTCAGTCCTTAAAGATAAATGTGTGAACACTGTGTTTTATTTTATTTATTGAACTTAATTAAGAAAGATAAATATTTTTAATTTAAGGAAGACATAATGGATTGACAGTCTGCAGATCAGGTTAATAAAATTGCTGTGAATTGAATAGTGACAAAATGTTTACAATGGAGAACAAAGTTGAGCTTCCCCAGGACCTCAACTGGATGGAGAATGACAGAGGAAATTTAGGATGATCTAAGCCTGAAGCCAAGGGAAACCTCAGCTTTAGGAATTACCACAAGAGAAATGATCTTTTGGATAAATACCAGGACCATTTTGTGTTTCTGAGGTCAGGCATCAAGTTCAAACATCATCTGGCTGATTATATACTGTCTTGATTTTCATTTAGATACTTTTTCCAAGACATCCAGACTGCCAATCTGGTTATAGAACCAGTTCTACTCTTTTGGAGAAGGGAGTTGGCATGGACAAAGGAAGTGGTCAGTCTTGTTAGGCAAGATTATTGAGAGGACATTAACAAGGATTTCCTATGCCACTATATATAGTATGTGGCCATATGACTAATGTCTGAATCTCCCACATGGAAGGAACAGAATCTAGAATAAGCTGTCTATGTTGGAGAGTATTGGTTCAGGAAATTTGGTGGGATAAGCTTACAGGCTAAAGGCATCTGAGATCATGGCAAAATAGGGCTTAGAATGGGAATATTCTACATATATATTTGCTTTATCCACTGTGGTAGCACAGAATTGTAGTCTTCACACAGAATTTGTATCAGTCAAATCTAGATTTGATTATAAGTTATTGTGCTCATCTACTTACTATGTAACAATCCAACCTAGAGAATAATAAACATACAGGCAATAATGAAAATTTTACTCTCGAGGCTTATTTTCTCTATGGCATCTTTAGGACAAGGACTGTATAATGTTTTTCTTCTACTCTCAGCACCAATCAGTGTTTGACATTTAGTGAATGTTCAGTGGAAGTTGCATGTGTACAGACTATCAATTTTAATGGTAGAGAACGATTAAATGTAGTCATCTGATGACTGTTGAAATGTCTTTCCCCCAATCAAATATTATAGATATAATCATAATGAAAGAATAAAATTCATTGAAAATGGATGTCTTCCCATATGAAGGGACAGAATGACCTCTTCTTGTTCTAGTCTCAAACTTCCACATTTCACAGATGAAGGACATCAGGAATAGATGTGACATTACCTGGTTTCAGGCACATCACTGGTTCTTGTTACAGTCAGGAGTCCATTACAAGTTTATTGACAGTGTATTTTTCTAGAAGACTAATATATGTGATTATTTTCACAAGTCAAATGGTGTTTTGGAGGAGCAGTTGGTGGATTTATGCCTCCAAGCTGTTTCTAGGAGCACTGTATCACATTCTCATGTGCTGATGTGGTTAAGTCTGTGGAACTTGGATCTTTGGACATAGTAATGCCTCCTAAGCCCCCCAATTTCCCTCCCAGCCATAGTCAAACAATTCACCAATGGAGTTTGTGATCTCAGAAAAGGTCATTAGGGTGATTTCCTATACAAGGTGTACTATAAGTGATAAAGTATTTCCAAAGTCTCTAAAACTTTTTCAAGGAAACAATTCTGCCTATAAAAGACAATATCTCCAGGTCAAAATGCAACATTTTCCATTCACAATATTCAAAGATACACACACACACACACACACACACACAGTCTAAATAAAAATGGAAATGTTGAAAGGAATGCACTTAGAACATAATTACCAAGAATAGGTAAACTACTTCTTTGGTGATTTCTGTATGTCCCTAGACTGTGCTTATTGTAATTTCACTGACTATTTTTCAGAAGCAAGAAACATGTTATAATGGCACTAGGTAATCAGTGGTGTCATTTATGTGTCTTCAGTGCTTACAAATTTACCCCCACTGGTTCTCATTATAGGTGAAATGAATTGTCCTGAAACAACTCCGTGGGGCACTATTCATACCACATAATGATTAGTGTAAATCATGTTTTAGTTTTTGATATACTTATTTATATTTCCTGGCATTTGTAGTAAGCAGCCTGTGTCTTTTAAAAAATTACTTTCTATATTCAATCATTTTAAATTAGGAATATTCAGAAGAGAAAAATTGGTCAAATATTTCAAGTGCTGCATAAAATTATATTAATTTGACCAATACATATTTTAAATATTGCTAATTTAACAATTCTAACAAAGAAAGAATCCTTCAAAGATGGATGAGTAAGCTATTTTCAGTAATTTTCTTGAAAGCCCTAAATGGAATGACATTGAAAGACAAACTGGACTTCATGCAGATATATTGAATTTTATTCTTGTTCTCATCTCCACACTACTTGGGTGATCCCTGGAACATGTCTTCTTAGAGAGAATGGGAAAAATAATCTTTACATATTGCAAGGGTTAAATGTGTACTTTAAAAATTCTATAGCTGGTGAGCAATGCTATTTCTTAACAGTGAAAACTATAGTATTATAAATGTTCTGTGAACTGGGCATGGTGGCATATGCTCATAATTCTGGTACTTAGGAGGCTGAGACAGGAGGATCACAGGAACACAGCTAGCCTCAGCAATTAAGAGAGACCCTCCACAACTTAGTGAGACCCTGTTTTAAAATTAAAAAATAAAAAAGGGTTGGTGGTGTAGCTCAGAGGTAGAATGCTTCTGGATTCAATCTCCAGTATAAAAATAAAGTTCTGTGCAAGTTTTTCTAATAGTATGTTGTGAAAAGCATATAAACTATTTTTTGAAACATCTCTTTAGCTTACCCTTGGTTATATTTAACTTTTAAAAGAATTGTAGGTGCATTTGAACATTTGTGTAGGTATTATAAATCCTTTGAGTGAAATATAAATAAATTATCTCAAAAAATTTTATTCATTGATATTGTAATGCTCTGAAGTAGATATATTGCTCTCTCTCTTTTACTGTGAGGCAACTAGGTTTAAGAGTTAAAGAAATATTTAAATATTTTAGAACTAGTATTGAGTAAAGTTAAATCACAATCACAAGATTTGAATCCAAAATTAATGCAAATAGCATCCCTATGATATTAAGTTTTTATATATCATATCCACATTTTTAATATTGAGGGGCAAATATTGGTAGTGCTTATATTTCTTAGAAACACACATACATACATAAATGCTTTAATTCTGTTTCATTGTCTCTTAAGTAGGTAAAATAATGACTTTATTATAAAAAAATATGATGAGAAATGGAGGAGAGGATTTAGAGGGAGGATAGGGAAGTAGCTGTAATGGAAAACAAGGTGAAGACATAGAGACAAGTCAGATTTTGGAGAAATCTGTAGTCCAGGATAGAGTTTTGGATTTATCTAATTTCTTGGAAACAATAGAATATAGTCATTTGATATTCTTAGATATTTTTTTTTAAAAAAGAACTCTGAAAGCACAAATGAAATGAATAGCGTGAGAGAATACTCAGACTGAAATAAAAATGCAAATGAGAGCTATTGGGACCTGAAAGAGGACTACAGCAGTAAGATGGAAAGGGGTCTACTGGCATGAGAGGTGAATAGGACATTGACAATGGTAGACAAACAATAAGGAAAAATATGAGTAAAGGATATCACAGTGTGCAGTTTAAGGGGCAGTTGAAAGGAAAATAAAAAGAGAAATAGGAATACTGAGTGCAAGAAGGATGAGTTCTATTTTGAAGAGTGTTAGCTTCTGGTAGTGATATACTTGATATCTCTTTGGAAATTTGGCCCTGCTGCTTCAGACACAAACATATTTAGAAGGAATGGAGATACAGAATTTGGAACCACCACCACCACCAACAACAACAAAAAATGGTACTTGGAAATATGAGACAGATGGAATCAAAGCTCTTGATAGTAGGGTGAAGTGTGACAACTTGAATAATATTACATAAAAAATACAGTAATGGGAGAGGGTACTAATAAAGAAACTTGGTTGAAGAGATCATAGACAAAAATGGAAAATCAAGAATTTTTTCTGTTATAACAGATGTCGTCAAACTGGGCATGCTTGTGGATACCGGTAATCCTAGTACTTTGGAGGCTGAGACAAGAGGATTGCAGATTCAAAGCCAACCTCAGCAACATAATGAGGGTCTCAACAACTTAGTAAGACCCTATTTCCAAATAAAATATAAAATAAGGTTGGGGTATAGCTCAGAGGTAGAATGCCCTCTGAGCTGAACCCCTGATTTTTTTAGGTGGTGCTGGGGTTCTATCCCTCCCAAAAAAAGTAACTAACATGTGAAACATTGGCCAACTATTTAGGTATACTGTCAGCATCAAATGTTGAAAATGTCTAGATTCTAGATTACTAAAAAAAAGTACATAATATATTTTGAAGATGAAATTTGATATATCAAGATATTTTAATTTTAACTGCATTTTAAATAAAATCATCTACTTGGCTTTGTGTTAAGAATCATTATTAAATTTGTGACAGTTTCTTAACTATTTACTCCAAACTCATAGGAAATAACAGTATACATGCTATCGCTTTCTTTTCCTGTATACCTTAAAGGTATAGCTAAAAGCTATGCCTCCAAAAGCAGTAAAATCTCTTTCTTTGGCTATTACTGTGGCTTTAAATCTAAAAAACCCATGATAATATTTATCTTCATCCTATAGGGTCTATTTTTTCTTAGGAAAACATCTCCAAAAGACCCTCACTTTTAATCCTCAAGGCCTATCTCCCCACCAAATGTTTCTAAGATGTTTGGTAAAAAAAGAATCCATAAAGGAGGTCTGACACTTCCTCAAACCATGGCTCCACCCAGCCACCTACCAATCAAATTTTAGGAACCTTAAGATACTGCAGAAAAAAAAAAAATCAGACCTCTGTCTATGTTGTGTGCCCCTACTTATCCTCACATGGAGGGGAGGTCTTCTATAAACGACCTCTGAGACCCCAAAATCACTCTCTCCCTCTTGAGATGACCAACATTCTTGAACATGTATCTCCTATTTTCCTAAATAAACATGTGTCTTTGTCTCTGACTGACACATGCTGAAATTGTTTTCTGCCATGGAAGCCAAGGACCTCACTGATCCTGAGTTCCTGAGTTGAGGAATCAACCAGTCACCCTCAAAAATTCTATTGAAGAGTGAATCATGAGTATGTAATAGCTTCCATTAATTTGGAAAATGTATTAAAGACAAAATGAAGGTATATTTTTACATAACACCACAACTTTTTTCAGCAAGAGTTTGACTATATATGAAGATTGTATTTCATATAATAGTGTTTTATATATGAAAACACATACAAATACATCAAATAATCAGTATTTCTGATCTATTCCTTAAAAATTTGCAATAAGTTTACTAGTATTGAACTATGTAGAACTGTTAAATTTTATAGCTATAGTGATGGTTTAATATTATAACTTACAAATAAAGAAACTAGCCTAGAATAAGTGAACCAAAAGTAGAATGGAATAGACTTCTAATTTCCAATGCAGTGTACTTGACAGCATGGTATTTAGGAATAGACCAGTTTAATGCAAGACCAGAGCCAGAGAGTCTCTTGGGAACTCTTCTAGCTTATCATGTAATGAAAGCTGAGAATTAATTCAATTGTATACTATGGAGTTAGCAAGACCTTAGCCTCAAAGGATCACAAATCAGTGACCTGCAGCACTTGGATTGGTGGGCAAAGCTGGAGAGGTCAACGAACAGAAAGCTAATTTTAACCTTAAAATGAATAACATTCATTTTATCAAAAATAATTTTACTTTCCTTAAGTAAAACTGAATAATTTTGAGCCAGGCGTGGTGGCGCATGCTTGTAATCCCAGCATTTGGGAGGCCGAGACTGGAGGATTTGGGTTCGCGGCCAGCCTCAGCTGCTTAGTGAGGCCTTTCGCAACTTAGTGAGACCCTGTTTCAAAATAAAGAATAAAAAATAGGATTGGGGGTGTAGCTCAGAGGTAGATGCCCCTCAGTTCAATCTCCAGTAACAAAAAAAAATTAATAATTTTGAAAATTCCCTTATACATAAATATATTAAATTTGGAGTCCAAATTTAATTGATTGAATTTAAGATTTTTATTAATTTTTATGTAGTTATTTTGATTGTAAAGTTTTTTGACAATTTCCTGTATTTAATAAGAGAGATTTATGTAGATTTTGTACATTGGAGAAGCTCATCCTCCATTCATTTTGTCTTCTTATAATAAGTTGTTACTATGATGTTTTCAATAAGTTTGTTATGCACTCACCTAGAAATTTTTCAATTATTTGCTCTAGTCTTATCATAGCTTCTACACTTCAGTTTTGCTGGTCATACTACATTATATAATTTCTCCATAATAATGTGTATATAGTGTCTTGAAAGGTATGACAATCCTACTTCAAATACTTTCCACCACTTCCAGATATAATAGTGTACTTAGAACTAGTAAATGTCATTGATTTTAAAAGTTGGCAATTAATGACAAAGATGCCAGTTTTCTCATAAAATGATGAATCTACACTTGTTTAGTTATGTGTGAATGTGTGTGTGCAAAACTTATTTTTCTACTTTTTAAAGCAAAGTTGTATTTCAACTTAGAATAGTAAAAGTATACTATTTGAAAATAAAATATGCTTGTAATTCTATTCATAGAGCCATTTTTTTTTATGGTACTGGATATTGAACTCAGGGGAATTCTCCCTCCGAGATAAACCCCCAGCCCTATTTTTTTGTTCTTTATTTTGAAACAGGGTTTCACTAAGTTGTGGAGGGTCTCGCTAAGTAGCTGAGACTGGCTGCAAATCTAGATCCTCCGATCTCAGTCTCCCACGTACTGGGATTACAAGTGTGCATCACCATGCCTGGCCCAATTTTTAAATAATTGTATTTAACATTAGCATTTAAAAATTTTTAAAAATCTACTAAGTATTATATTTAAAAGCATGCTTTGTGTTACATACATTTACATGCTTCTACAAATAAGTTATTTCCTATACCATGTTTTGATCAAATTTAGTTTATGTTTATAATTTTATCCCATATTGAATTAGCTAGTGTTGGTCAATTACTGACACTGCCTAGTTTTGCTGTAATGAAAATATATCTTTAGTGATGAATTGCTGCTTTTGATGCCTTTTAATAATGAAGCAGTCCTACTTGCAGAGAGGATTGTGTAGTTATACCTGAACTTATTATTAAGGCATCTCTATAAATGATAAAAGACTCATGACAATAATATTAGGTTATGTTACACTTCTCAAAGATAATGTATTTAAGGGAGTATTTACTCTGGGGGAAGGGCTTATACAATTCTGCAAAAGATAATAGGAGTATCCTACTATACTTCTTAAATTATGAGCCATTAATGATGTTAGATTATTTTTCATAGTAGCTTCATCACAGCTAATATCTAAAATGTGCATATGATAGTAAACTATCGAATGCCCATCATCTGTCAAAAAATGATGTGTAAGGCAATGAACGTGTTTTTGTGTTGGCTCTGAGTAGCTGATGAAATAGACATGATGTCTCTTTCTTCTATGAAAGTATCAGCTCAGAGGGTATGCTTCATTAGCTTCAAATGTAGCATGCATAATAAAGAAAGAAGGAAGAGCAGTTCTTTGATTCATTGTGAAAAATGCCTATCAGACTCCCTTTCAAGTGATAGTTTATTAAATAAAGGCAATAATGGAAAATATTCCAACTAGAACCTAATCATAGCGCAATATTTGGCACTTGATGGTAAAGCACAGAAGACAACACTGTGCCTCTTCGTTGTGTGGTTAAAAATGAAATGCCAAAAGTCAGGCAGTATTCCCTGTAGGTTAGAGACTCTTTTCACATTTGAAATTTTTTTTGGAAACCAAATAATTAATTGAATCTGAAGATGTGATGTAAAAATTACTTCACTTAAAAATACAAAGAGATTTTCATTTCCTCAACATACTCCCCATAAGTGTGTGGGAAATACATGGAGAAACATTGGTTCTACATACATTCATCTTTGATCTACTTCAGGGTTCTTTACAAAGATATTGTCTTATGATCATGTCATTCTCTTGTAAATGATTAACTTTTTGATAGATTGATTATTCATTTATTCATCACTTCATCTAGCAACCCAATCAATAAAATAGTTTATCATGCTGTGATTTATAATAGATTATGTAAACCTTAAAATCTGAAATATAAGCATTGAAATTACTCTATTATGATCCATAATATTTATTTTAGTTTGAGATTTTTCTACAAAAATGTTAAGTTTTCTTTCCCACCACTTTCAAAATAGATGAAATGCTTACTACTTCCTTGGCCAGGATAGTTGTTCCTGCATGAAACTTAGGCATCATCATTTGTATTATTAGGCTATGGAGTAATCTCTGGTCATTTACTCATTTTTCCCTAAACTTTGAGGTTAGATCTTATGATAATATCTATCCATGAGGAGATATAAAGAATTAGGCAGATAGGGCTGAGGGCCATGATAGAAAAACTTCATTTCCTGAGAGGCAACAGATGCTAACCAACTTCTGAAACTCATGAAAAGAAATAATGAAATAAAAATCCTTCTGAAAGAGATCAGAGTTTCACAAAACTTCAGTTGTTCCTGCTGATAAGCAATCCCAGGAGAATCTAAGAAGCAGTGTCTGGAACCCCATCTTAGAGAAGGAGACTCAAAGAAGGACACTATGCAAATACACTATGCAAATCCCAGGAAACTGCTTCTGAGCCCCCCCCACCCCCAACTGGAAAAGGAGACTCAGAAGTATATAAACCCTTCGACCAGTCACTCTAGCAGATTTTTCCCACTTGGGAGTCCCTCCATTTTGGGAGCATTTCTCTCTCTTCAACAGATCTTGTTACTTTGAGAGAAGGCAGTTGTACTTGAAGGCCCTTGGCTTGGGCTACTCTCAAGAAGTGTCCAGAAGGCAGCTGCTGAACACCAAGGTTCCCACTGTTCACAAGGGTGTTTTAACTCTTTTTCCCCTTCCCCGTTCTCTTTACAACAAACTCTCTACTCCCCTTTTTGTTTTCTGCGGATGTCATTCTTTTTACTTTGTAGACAAGAACCTGGGAAAGGAAAAAAACAAAACAAAAAAACCCAAAAAACACCCCCACCCATTTCATCACCATTGTAACAACAAAACCTAAAGAAGAATTGGTCCCTTTTGTAAAATGATTAAGAACACAGAATTGAGTAAGGACCGGAGTGCCTTTCTGTCTCTTGCTTCTTTTGTAGCTTTGAGATAATTTGTTCAAGTCTTAGTTTTCTTTCCCTTATGAGTATACATATATTCCTCATAGGATTGTATGGAATAAATCATTGCAATTTATTTTAAATGAATGTCAAAATTGCTATACTTTCATCAATGTTTGAATGAAATTTATCAAAAAATATAATAGTTTAAAACTCTAGAAATAAAATGCCTAATACTAATTTATTCCAAAAGTAATGTTCAAAAAGCATGTGATCTACAATAGGAATAAAAATAGATAAAAAGTTTGACATTTCCTCCTGCCATAACAATTTGAGATCCATAATTTAAAAATATATGGAGCTTCACAGAAGAATGAAATCAAATTTAGCTAGAAGCACTGGAAGTTGATGGTTAGTGAGACATGGTGTTAGGATTAGTGAGTCTTTAAGAATTGAACACTGAGGTAGGCATTACTACTGCAGGCAGCGGTGTACACAAAAGGGCCATGAAGAGATAGTGATATTGTGCTTGGCATATGGGGCTTATATATGTGGAGAACAGTGAAAGGGAGCAAGAAAAAAGAAGTTTGATTTGGAATATAGAATAAATTGTTTTTGGATGAAGGATTACTGAGAAAGTACATTTTTTATTGAAGGTAGTACCCATAATGGAGAGGTGCTTACATTTTATAAGTGCTAGTAAATACTATTATAGGTAATCTTAAGTGTGTAAGATGTACATTAATTTGGCTTTTAGACAGGTATGTTTAGATAATTTTTCTTCCAACATTCTTATTTTTAGAAATATGTGTTTCATATTTGCAGATGGTAAACAAGGACTATCTTGGGTGATGAATATTCACATCACTGCATCAAGTTTGGCATAAAGGCCACAATGTGATTATTCTGAAATAACTAACTGCTATGAACAGATTGTGGGAAATACTGTGATTAAACTGCTAAAGAGAGCCTTGCAGATGTTGCTGTTGTTTAATATGCTCTATTGCTACTTAATTGCCAGTAAAAACATTTAGATAGACATTTGAAAAACCACAGTGATAATTCTTCATAAATTTAGGTCTCATTTACAGTCAATCTAGAGGAGTGATTTGAAATTCGGTTCTTACATTTGTGCTGCTACTGTTATTTTGAGTATAGCTTTTCATTGATTTGTGCCACACGACCTTGAGAACTTCTGTCAACCAACTCTAAGATCAAGTACAAAGGAAGGAGATCCATTAAAGCTTTTGATGGGTCAAAGAAACTCTTCCCTGTGAACTATTTGTTGAGTTCCATTTCCTGAAAGTAACAGGATACAGATATGAGGCATCACCAAACATGTTGCCTTTAGTTTTTGTCTTTCTCTGACTAAAGCAAATTTCATGACAAGTGTGAAGTTCAATTCTGAAAATAATCACACTGCCTGAGCTCACAAAATAAACTAGATTAAAATCTTCTGTGGTGTATGCTCTTTGAATGGACAAAGGCCATGTGGTTATCAAGAGATATGTGTTCCATTATACATCTTGATATCCACTTACTCATCTGGACACAGTGACATCCCATTCTATTCATCAGAAAATATCTGCTTTGATGTTGACAGTTTAAATTATTAGTCTTCTTTCTGTGGTTATATTTAAATTATTCTTTATATTTCCAACAAGAAAGTCATCCACGTATTTTTATACATGAGCAAACAATAACATTACTTTTCACTGAACTTGGTGCTTTGATTAATAGCCAAAGGACCTCAAATATAGAAACATGATAATTATAATGCCTGTGCAAAAATTCTTGTCACCCCAAGAAAACATTTAAAAACCGATGAAATCATGTTTTAATATTTGCTAAGGTAAAAACTGAGAGACAACAATTCCTTTAAGTGGAAAAATGACTTGTTTTTATATTTCCAATATGTAAAATTTAGACTAATCAATCAAAAGGGAAATTTTTTCTTATTCTCAAATATCCTGTGAGATAGCAACCATGTATCTCTCATCTGACAGAACAGATAAATCCCTATCCTTCAGCTAATTTTATTTTTCAGTGTGGGTACCAATTAATAGATTGTGCATCCTTTCAGTAGTTGCCTATTTTAGGAGACTTAATTTGACTGCTTTTGCACTTCCTTTGCAACTTCTTAAAGAAGTTGAAAAAGTGCCCTTCGACCTTCTAAATAAATAAAACAACTTAAGAAGTATTCCTTTTACAGAAAGAAGATAATTATAAGAATGTTTTTTTCACTTCTTAGTTGTGTGATAATAATTAGAAAATAATGTCATTATAGATAAAAGAATAATTAGAAATCACGGCAATCATTTGAGTTATTTTTGTTGTTTTTTATTTTTTTCTTTCTTCTTATTTTTCTTTGTAACTGATCATGAAGTTTGAAGACTAGTTTTGGATGCTTAACAATATGATTGTGGTCAATTCACTTAACATATGTACCTAAATTCTTCATCTATAAAATGAGTCTCAATTCTTATTTGGCTTTAATGTTTAATAATTTAGTGAGAAGCTGGACCTGGTGGTGCAGGCTTGTAATCCCAGCATTTGGGATGCTGAGACCTGAGGATCCAGGTTCAAGGCCAGCCTTAGCTACCTATTGAGGCACTCCACAACTTAGTGAGACCCTGTTTCAAAATAAAGAATAAAAAATAGGGCTGGGGGTATAGTTCGGAGGTAGAATGCATCTGAGTTCAATCCCCAGTACCGCAAAAAACCCCCAAAAAAACAAAAAAAAAGAATTTAGTGAGAAAACATACACAAAAATGCTTTGTAAGTGTTAAAAATATATTACATCAATGTGCTTAATAATTATTACTATGCTTATAGTAGGTATATTTATAGAATCATATTTATCATAAGTATATTGACTATTTTTATTTAAAAAATTAAACATAAAAATAGCTAATTCTAAGGAAGTAAAAAAATTAGATGACATAAATCAATCTGCTCATTTAAGATTTAAAAGAAAGAATGTAGATTAGATCACATCTTTCAGAAGGCTTGGATATGAGTTTCTATTCATTATGTCTTTTTTTTTTTTTGCGATACTGGGGATTGAACTCAGGGGCATTCTACCTCCAAGCTACACCCCCAGCCCTATTTTTTATTCGTTATTTTGAAACAGGGTCTCACTAATTTGCGGAGTGCCTCACTAGGTAGCTGAGGCTGGCCGTGAACCCGGATCTTCCGGTCTCAGCCTCCCAAATGCTGGGATTACAAGCGACGCCACCACGCCCGGCTTGTTCATTATGTCTTAAAGTTAGGGGAGACAATCTCAAATTGACATGCTTCTGCCTTAGACATGTTTGCTGCCTATAAATCTAGTTTTCACAAATTAAGGTCAGATTAACCATATTATATGTTATTGTGTATTCTTTTTTATTTGAATTGTTTTATCTTTTTAATATTTCATTAGTCCACGACATATTTACAGATTATTTAGCAAGGAAGTAAAAAAAAAATGAAAATAATCAGCATTCCTACTATTTGCAATATCTAAATTATTTCTCCCTATTTTTGCTAAATACGCCTGAGAAAATTCTTTACTCTCCCATTACCAACAGTTACATGTATGTTAGAAGATCCTTTCCCTATTTCATCTTTTCTCAGTTCAAGAATCATACTTCTTTTCCTTTTAAATAGTTTATTAAACAAAGAAAAACCATTATTGCTTGTATAATTTAAGTTATAATTAAGTTGTAGTTTGTGTGTGTGAGTGTGTGTGTGTGTGTGTGTGTGTGTGTGTGTGCATCTGTAAATTTTTGTAGCCTAAGGATAAGCATGAAACAGGCAGGATTAAGGATATGGGAAATGCTTAATCATCAATCCTCAAACAATGACCTCTTTGTATACCACAACATTGCAAATTAACAAATTTCTCCCTATTTTGCTCTATGATAGATAAAACACGCTTTGTGTCATCATTTAGCATGTAGACAACTCTAGCATACTAGAGTTGGCTGCTAGAGGTCTCTCTAGCTAGAGTGTAATCATCTTGAAGGTGAGGGTCCCATTAAACTTGGAGCCTGCGAAGTGTGAAGCTCATAGAGAGAGCCTCAGTAAATATTTGCTGAAATGGTAACTCTCACCTTGTATAATCTTGAACAATTACAGGCCAAGAGTTATTTTGTGAGAAAAATTCAAATTAAGACAATTTTGAGAACCTATCTCATTTTGGTAATTGAAAAAAATCTTTAAAGATTATAGTAAGAAATAAAATAAGCACAGCCCTATCCTTAGACAATTTTAATCTGGTACAAAAGAAAAGTAATTAAAAATAAAATATAGTACTTTTAACTTTAAAATATGAGCATATTTTAGTTTAGAAAATATGGCTTATAGAATCAGAAACACCTGGTGTGTTAGTCATCTTGTTGCTATGACAAAATAACTGAGATAAATTAAAGGAAGAAAGATTAATTTTGACTCACAAGTTTCATTCCATGGCTAGCTGGTTCCATTGCTGTAGGCTTATGGTGAGGCAGAGAATCATGGGGGAGACAGTGTGGTAGAACAGACCTGCTCACCTCATGGTGACTAGGAGGGGAAGGGGAAGGGGAAGAGAGAAACAGAAGAAAAGGGGAGAGGGAGATGGAGAGGAGGACAGGGACTGAAGCAAAATATACCCTTCCCAGGCACACTCCAGTGACTTCTTTTAACTATGCCCCATCTCCTACAGTTTTTACAACCATCCATTCAATTATGATCCCATTAGTAAATTAATCCATTGATAAGATCAGAGCCCTTATAATGCAATAACTCCCTAAAAGCCCCAGTTCTCCACACTACTCCATTGGGGGCAAAACCTTCCATAGATGAGCCTTTGGGGAATATCCCAACTCTAAACCTTGACATCTGGTAATGAATCTTGGCCCTTCTCAAGTTTGACTGACTTGGTTCAGTTATTTAACCATTTTGATCTTCACTTTCCATTTTTTTTTAAATGAGAAAGACAAATACTGCATAATGTAGTCAGTGGGGTCAAAGGAAATAACAATCTTAAATACTTTGTACAAGGAGGGCAGGTGTGGATATGTTAAAACAAAACAAATACACTGGAGAATGTGTGTGAAGAGCAGTACATAAGACTATCATTCATATTATTTCTCCTTGCACCTGACCCTCCCTTCACAGGTTTTGACATTGAAAAGGATACTTCCCTCTAGGTGCTAGTTATAAGCCACAGTAACATTAATGTCTATGGCTTTTGGTGGGTTTGTCTGACATCTTACTCCATTTTATGTTGCTAAATAACAAAATACCAGTAATGGGATAATTTGTTATCTCACAGTTCTGGAAGCTGGGAAGTCCAAGATTAAGGCTCTGGCATCTAGTGAAGGCCGCCTTGTCCTCTCCTCACAGGACAGACCAGGAGAACAGCAAGCTAGCCAAATGCTGGGAAATCTCTTGTATCAGGACCTTAATCTTATCGGTGAGGGAGAAGTTTTCAGGATATAATCTCCTCTTAAAGGTTCTACGCATTAATATTACATTGACAACACCTGGATTTTGAAGAAGACAAATTTATATGATAGCATCTACAAGTTAAATGAAACCACTTTCAATGGGGAAAAAAGCTGTCATGATAGTCAGCCTAGAATTTTTATCTGGACCCTGAAAGAATGTAAATAATATTTTGGTAGTATGGTCATTTCAAAACCATACAGGTGAGAAGAAAACAGCATGTGAGAATTTTTTTTAAAGAATCTTTCATCTTAGGTCTAAAAGAATAAGATGTCAGGGGAAAGCAACTGAATTGCAACATGTGTCGATAACAAGCAATTCAAAGGGATGCAAAAATATCAAGGAAACATCGAATTGATTAAATTGGAAAAATAGTAGTTTGAATAATATATACTAATCATCTAATCCTATATACATAGCAATAAAAGGCAAATTTATGCCAGATTTCATTAAAAAAAGAAGTAAGCTGTGTGTGGTGGTGCATGCTTGTAATCTCAGTAACTTGAGAGGCTGAGAAAGGAGGATCACAGATTTTCAGCCAGCCTCAGCAATTTAGTGAGGCCCTCAGCAACTTAATGATATCCTCTTTCAAAAAAAAAAAAATAGGGCTGAGAGTGTAGCTTAGAGGTAGAATGTCTTGGGATCAACCCCCAGTATAACAAAACAACAACAAAAATCAAAAAACAAATCAACAGTAAATGAGAGAGAAAGAGAAAACAAATAAGATTGGCATTAAGTTGAATAACATAGACATATAACATAATAAGGAAAATACATAGAATTTTTACATATGAATATAGAAAATATTTTAAATGAAATATGACTGACTTGATACAGAATTATGTTAAAACAGTACTGTGGTATGATTTAAGTTTTAATCTAGGATTGCAAATATCATCGATGATGAGAAAAACCACTTATGTGATTCACTACATTAATAGATTAATGCAATCACCTTAGATATTAAAAGACACTTGTTAATTTCAAAAGTAATTTTTGATTAAATAATAAAACTCTTATGAAATTAAAATTAGACAAAAATTTCTTTTCATGAAAAAATACCTTCTAGAAGTCAACAGTAAACAAAATACTTAACATGAGGATTCTTTAAAACATTACCACTAAAACAGGAACAAAAAATAGAAAACTGTAATCATTGGCATAGGTTTATTTTTTATGAATTACAAGTAGTGTATTTAAATAAAATTTCAATATAATGTAAGTTATATTGTACTTTTATATATTTTAATTTTTAAAAATTTGTATACTTGTTTTGGTGCATTGTAATTGTTCATAATATTGAAGTTCAAAATACTTACATGGACACAGCACTTGGTGCGCTTCCTTCTGGATTCTACCCCACTCCTCCTCTCCTCATACATGTTAATGAGATTGGTAGTGATACCTCCATATATGGACATGGTAGTATTTGAACTGTTTACTTCATCAAGCCTTTTTTCCTTCCCCACATCCCTGGCCCAGTCTCCATTCACTATTCTACAGGTCTCTCTTATTTATCTGAAGTCTCTTTTGTTTCCTATTGTCTCTCTAGCTTCCAGATAAGAGTAAAACACATACAACCTTTGACTTTCTGATACTGGCATAATATTCTCTAGTTCCATCTATTTTCCTGCAAATGACATCTAGACTGGTTCTATAATTTGGCTACTGCAAATTATGATGCTATAAACAAGGAGATGCATGTATCACATAATATTCTGACACTGAAGAGTGATACAGGTGGGTCCTATGGTGGTTCCATTCCTACTTTTCTGAGGAACTTTCATACTGCTCTCCATAGTAGTTGTACTAAATTACAATCCCACTGACAGTCTTTAAGAGTTTTTATTTCCCCAAATTCTCGGCAGCATTTATTGTTGTTTGTATTCTTGATGATTGTCATTCTAGCTGCAATCTCAGTATTGTTTTGATTTGTATTTATCTTATTGCTAATGATGTCAGACATTTTTTTTCATGTATTTGTTGCCCATTGTATTTCCTCTTTTGAGAAGTATCTGTTTAGTTCAGTTGCCAATTTTTATTAGATCATTTTTTTTAGTTTTAAGCTTTTTAAGTTCTTTGTGTATGCTAGATATATCCTTATCATAACTAATATCATAAAGTCAAAATATATTTATATACAAATTAAAAATAAATAAAATACATATTTGCAAATAATGAGATTAACTCAGAACACATATTCAAGGGAATACGACTTGGAGCAGCCATTTAGAAGGCAATGTGAATGTACATTCTGCTCTTTAAAAGCTTATTTATGGAAATACTCACTGAAGTATTAATGAATATGTTTACAAATATATATGAGCAAATTAAAAAATCAAGGAAAACATTAGCTAACTTAATACATCTATGAATGATGTATTATATAGCTTATTAAAATAATGAGTTATACATTTGTGTACTGATGGGACAGAATATTCATTATATATTGTGAAAAGATATATATAATATATACATGCATAATAGAAAACTATTGTGGATTACATATAAGATATGTAAAACATGTAATCTGGAATTTTGTTAATTGCTTTATGTTTGATTTGTCAATTTGTGAATAATATACTGACAATCTTCCTTGTACTAGAATGCTAGAGGTTTTCATAACTTTAAAAAATTATTATAGTTCAAAAAAGAGAGTTTATCAACAGATAAACTGCTAGATTCTGAGAAGATAGTAGTCCTGGTAAAATTAGGAATACGTAAATATTCTAATTATCAATAACCTAGATGTTTTCATTAATTATTAAGGTAATAATAGAAATTAATTTTTAAAATTTTAACCAGAGTATCATTAAAATGATTTTTTTTAAATGAATATACTAAACTGCTCATCCACTAAACTACTTTGGGACATGTATTATAAATTGTAGGTAATATACTTGATTGCTTGATATTTCTCTCAACCAAAAGACAAAAAAATTTTATTTGATTTTCTTTCAGCGACAGTTTGCCCTTTTTGTGTCTAATTTCCAACCAATACGCAGAAAATATAGTTGTCAAGATGGAAGTTTTGCACAATACAAGTACACTTTTTGATCAATTTTCTTTTGTCAATCAACACTTTGTATATTTTGATACATTTTATCAACAAGAGTATTATATCCTTGCAGCAAGTAAATTTCTTAGTCAACTTTAAAATGCATTAAATGATGAAATTTTGAATTCATGAAATCACTAGATAGAGCATCTAGAAATAAATTTTTAAACTATTTTTGTCTGCAGCCATTCTAGCAAATTTTCTAGAGTAATTGTGAAAAACAGCTTTTGTTTCTAAGGCCTCAAACTGTAAAGTGAAAAGAAGTGACAACCTGTCAGTGTAATTTAGGATATAGAAAGCTCAAAGCCTGACCTAGGTAGAATGAGATGCAGAACTTGGGTAGGGGGACTGAAGGATAAAGAAAAGCACAGAGAGGAAAAGTGAGAAATTTCCAACACTAATGTTACCTTCAGTTGATTTTTAGTTGTGCGTCAGTCTGAGGGAGTCAATTTATAAATGGAATATATTTTAGTGTTTTATTCTAACTTCATGGATCATCTACATTTTATAAACACATCAAGTTCAAAAATCTACAAATTGAATGATATTTTCATTGTTGAAAATTGAATTAAGGGAGAAGGGACAAGTGCTTTTGCTGTTTATTCAACTAAGTAGCAAGTTCGTGTTGATATTTTTAAGAATCTCTTTTTCTTCTGACTTCAGTAAGGCAAACCATTTATTTGATTCATTGCTGACAAGAGCTCTTCTCTGGAGATAATTCTCTTGCTCTGGATATAGAGCAATGTGTTTTCAATCCTTTGTACAGTTTCCTTAACAACCCAGAATTTATTCTTTTATATGTCACTCTGAGGATGCAAGTAACCATTTTGTCTAACTGCAAGGTTTCAGGAAGCCTAGAGGGCTAATGGTTAATGTCAATCAAACTCTTTAATGGTGCCCACATGTCCACGGTGTTATAGGGATAAAAAAAAATTGGGAAATTAATTATAAAATAAGAAAGTAAGTGATAACAGTTGTAATAAGTTCAGTAAGCCCTGAGCAATGTACATGTTTTTAGGTTGAGGATGAGTTCAGGATATTTCAGCTTATGAAATAAATGCCCATTGAATTCACTTAAGATGAGATGAATTGAGACCAGCATCTATGCCAAACCCATTTTGTGTTACAGTGTCACTTTTAAGATTGTTTCGTGTGTTGGACTTTCTTACAATTAATTAATTGATAAAGAATTGTTTTGCATATTAGTCTCATAACTAATTAATTGATAATACTCATAGATGAGTTTGGAGCAGTGATTGGCATATCAATATCTGTTCCTACATTTTAAAATTTCCAAGTGAAAGAAAATTTAATTTTAAATTAAAAAATAGAAGACCCATTAGCTTATGAACCTAAAAAATGCATGAATATATTTAATTTTACCTATGACCACATACTAAGGGCCCATCAAGAAATTTCTGGCCTCTGCATTTTACAAATTTAGATTCATATTTAGACTTCACATGAAGGATGGTAAAAATTAAAAGTAATTCCTGATGGTGATGAGTTGGCTACAGAAACATAGCCTTATGTTATCAGGTATAAGATAGGCAGAAAAATGTACCCATTCCTCTCCCAAGAAGTTCATTAAAACTACCTCTGTGTAATTTAAATTATATTAAATTTATTACTTCTTAAGTCCATCGTCCATCTCTTAGTTAACTACGTAATCAGCAAATAAAATTTGATTCCTCTCAAACCCAAAACCAGTTGTCACTTTTTTTTTTTTTTTTTTTTTTTGTGTCACTGGGTATGGAACCCAATGGCATTCTACGTTCAAGCTACACACCCAGCCCTATTTTTTATTCTTTATTTTGAAATAGGGTCTCACTAAGTAGCTGAGGCTGGCCACGAACCTGAATCCTCCAGTCTCAGCCTCCCAAGTTCTGGGATTACAAGTGTGTGCCACCATGCCCGGCTCCCATTGTCACTTTTGATACTAGACTGAAGTCAACTCTAAATGTACCCATTGGCATAGGGTAGTGGGGGGCTAGTGATGCCAGAATTAAATCAATGGATGGCTATAAGCATGATTGATAGATACTGAATAAGAACAACAAATATTTGTAATTCAAATGTACAGTTAGTTATAAATCACATCTCTATTGCTCTGTGTAAATGTTTGGCTAAGTATATGACTATATGATACTGTCATTGTCATTAGCCATGTCTAAGAGTTATGCCCAGGTGAAGGTGGCACTTTTCAAGTCAAACTGAAACTCTTTGAAAGGCTCTGATTATCTCTGTGGAGTCATCTTCTTACCTGTAGACTAATCCATTATGTCAATGGACCACTACCTGGTTGTGCTGAGGATATGAGTACTAATAGCAATGTATCATGGAAGGAAGTTCTCCATTAAAACCACATTATTAGAAACAGAATATCTCAGAAAAAGGATAAAATTGCTCAGGAAAAGTGAAATAATACAAATCTATTTTAGAAATTGTGTTTGCCTAGCACAGGTGCCTGTCATGCCTTTTAATATTATATACTGAAGAATATTCTTTAACTTCAAATTAATCTTGTTTTTTCAGACTAAAATATCAAATAGTAAAATTATTTACCAATCAATGCTTTATTTTAAAAATGGTACTAAAATTTGGATTAGGCATTTATTTGTATTGGGTTGATTTTAACCAACTAGCAGTTAACTGGTTACTTGTAATGCTGGTTATCAAAGCATGGTTTTAAATTTATGTCTAAATATTAGTTTTCCCTTAATTCAAGATGACCAGTTACTGTGCCAACTCAAGCTGAACATTTCCCAAATGTGTATGTTATGCCAAAGGGATGCTGGGTGGGCAACTAAAAGAATCACTGCTCTCATGATATTAATCATAACTATTGTAGAAAAAATCACCTAAACACTTGATTATAGTAGTGTCATGATTTAATCTTTCTATTTTACTGTCTATGTTTATGTCAACTTCTACTGTTTATCAATTGTACATTCCCTCCTCTGCCTGTCATGCTTGGCATTATCTTCCCCAGGATCTTTACCCTTCTAACTGTCGTTCATGAAGAGGTAATCTGAGTTACTTGTCACATTTTTGAGACATTTTTGGATGATTTCACTTGAATCACTTTTAAAAATTTAGTTATTCATTTGCAGTAGTCACATTTCAATTGTCATATATGGTTGTTCCATTGGGCAACACAGATCAGAAGATCCAATTTAGTCTTATATTAAACCTTGATATGGATAATAAATATTATCCACACTGCATGTATGAGAAAATATACATTTGGATTAATAATAGTGAACCTTTTGTGATACTTTTCTCTGGTAGGCGCTGTTTTGCACGCTTTGAAAATTCAATGGTTTGGTTTTTTACCTTCAATTCTCCCAATGGAATTAAAGAAACTTTCTCAAAGTAACACAATTAGTAACTATCGGAGCTGGAATTTAAAACCCAGATGCTTTGACACCTGAATCTGGGATTTAGAGCACTTATTGAAGGCACAGTAAAAGTAGGGTAAAAAAGTCATTGTGACTTGATTCGAAAGCAAATGTTTATAACTTTTCTTCTATCATTGTAGATAAAATGTAAAGTTAATAGCATAAACATATGTTATAGGGGTCAATGACCATTAGCATCTTTGCTTAGTTTCAAGATAAAATCCTCAAAGGTACAAACATAGATGTCATTACTCTAAACAAAGTAAAGCCAACTAAAATTTCAGGCTTCAATGAAATTCTTTGTGTACAACACACATACGATTCCACCATCTCTTCCTGTTTGTATGACTGTGATCATGAACATGATACTCAATTTCTCTGTGTGGTCATTTCCTCATCTGTAACTCTAGTATTGAAACTGACTTTATAATGTTGTCTTTTGGATTAAATTAAAACATGTAAATAACTTAAGCAGTGCCTGACTCCTACATAGCATTCAGTTCATATTAAAATTGTTATTATCATATTGATTTTAATGAATAAGATACTGTAGAAATCACCCTCCAAAACCTCCCATAACTTATGCACGTATACTTGCTCTTTTTCCATGGTGTTTTAAAATATTATGTCTATAACAAATGGCTACAATGAGAACCTCAGGCAATATTTTGTTTCATTACCACATAATTCAAGAAAGTTTCCCATACTGAAAGTAGATTACTTACCTAAGATGGCAAGCTATAGGATTTTATTGCCCAGGCTTGAATCATGGCTCCATCATTTTGTAGCTGAGTCAATCAACTTGGGAAAGTTGCTTAAATTTTGCTCATCTCATCATCTGTAAATGAAGGTAGAAAACTGTAATTCCATGATGGCATTATTTTGAGAAGTAAAAAAAAAGGTAAATGAAAATGAAAATTAATTAACATACTGTTCAATGTTAGCTATTATAGATCAAGTTGAAGCTTCTTAAATCATATACTCAAGTAAACTTCATATAAACATTTACTGAGCACATAGTATATATCTTGATATATGAAACACAATAAAATTCATGGCTTAAGAAATAGCAATAAAAAGAGTGAGCATTCTTTGGATATGTGTATAGCTCTATTCAGTGACAGAAACTGGAGCAGTGATACCCCGATATTGATGACCATATTTAGCACCCAAATATTGACTTCTGAAGTCTATATAAAGGAACAGAGATTCTTCTAAGAAATTTCTGATTCCACAGTAAGAAAAGGCAAGGACTAGATGAAACTGGAACAGTTTTTTGTATCAGAAAGCAATGAAGTGCTCAAGGAATAAAGGAGACATGTCAAAGGGACATAGAGGAAGACCTGATATGCTCTCACTGGGAAAATTTAATAATAATTAAACTGATAAGCAAGTTTTTAATAATAATAATTTAACTCTTTTAATAAGAACCTGTGAATCTATATAAATACAAATAAAGTAATTGAAGTTTGAAGGTGGGCCAAGATATATCAGATGGCAGTGGTAATTAGAAAGAATTTGTTAGATAATTGAAAAGAAGGGAAATGGTATATGTGTTTTGATGAATTAAAGTGTGAATACAAATTTAATTCTAAAAATATGATAGAAGCATATTCTGATGTAATATTAATAACTAATACTTATGGAATACTTTGTTTCAGGATCTTGGCTTACTTTTTTTTTTTTTTTTTTATGGTACTGGGGATGAAACCCAGGGGCATTCTAGCTCTGAGCTACACCTCCAGTCCTATTTTATTCTTTTACTTTGAAACAGGGTCTCACTAAGTTACAGGTGGCCTGACTAAGTTGCTAAGGCTAGCCTTGAACCTGTGATTCTCCTGTCTCAACCTTTCAAGTACTGGGACTACAAGCGTGTGCCACAACACTTGACTTCTTAATGTTTTATTTTATAAACCATCTTATCCTGACAAAAACCACAGGTGATTTGAGTTATTATCTCTCCTGTGGCTTATAAATGAGTAAAATGAGACCTGAAAACTGAAGGATCTACTTAATATTGCAGAGTAATCTAACTCCAGTACAGTTTATCTCTCTGTACTATACTGCTCTTTATCTCAGAAATGTCATTCATAGATTTTAGGTACTCTTTTGTGCTGTGTTAATAAGGACATATCAGCTGAGAAGCTCTTCATTCATAAATTGCCTTTTAAAAGACATTTTAAAAATATTATTGAGAAATACAAATAAGCCTGGGTAAAAAAAAACAAAAGACATGTCTGTCTAAGATTGTCATTATTACAGTAACACCTATTTCTGAGACTTTATTTTTATGGTTCCTGATTTGACTCACTACATACCTGGATTGAGGAATTGCAATGAGATTTATAACTTGCCTTATTGTGTTTGATTTTTCATGAATAACTTAGCACAAGTGTTACTTTCGCTGATAAGCACCTTTCATATTTTCTATTGTTTAGTCTTTGGAAAAGAAATCTGTATTATTTAATAAAGTAATACTTTGAAATTTCAAAATGTATAATTGAAAATATTTTGATATTTCTTGTATTATAAGCTTATTTGGAATCTTCCAGCATTTTCTTTGTGTTAAATAAAATGTTAATAGAAATACGACGAAACTTACTATATTATGTATAGGCATGTGACCTAGATTTATGTTGTGCTTATTTTTGTTTCCTTGGAAAAACTGAATGTCTGATAAAGTAGTAGTTTTTTCAAAATAAAACAGGTAATTATCTGTGCAGGAAAAATCTATCTGAATAATAAAGAAGGATAGAATTTCTTCATGATTGAGGTGACAAGGTTTTAGCTACATTGAGACTGAATGTCTTTCATGCCATTTCTAACAAGCTGCAAGCCTAAATTTCATGAATAGGTGAAGCAGAGATGAGCAGAAGGTGATGATACTTCTGTGTTTATAACATATTTATAACAGGAAACTAATATGAGTAAATAGTCTTGGTTAATGCCATAATATTTCACTATCCTATAAGTATGCTTTAGTACTGTTTTAGTACTTTAATACTGTTTCCATAGAAATAATACTGATTCATTCTTTTTAATTAAATATATTATTAAGGCATGAATATGTATTTACAAAGTTTAATCTGAGAATAAATGGATGCTGCTGCTATCAGACAAATAAGTAGGCATTTTAATATATTCTGAATTTCAAAAATCAAGACTAAGATACTAAGACATTCCACTATAGACTAGCAGTTGTCATAGACACCTTATATTTTCAATTTCTGTACTTAGTCTCTATTCCTTCCTCATTTTTCTACTCTGACTCATATCTCATTTTTTATTGGTGCTTATAAGTTCTGCTATTTAGTTTAAAAATAAATGAAAAATCAAATGATAATTTTCTATATCCTCATTAAAATTTCCCCCTCTCTTTTATGAATAAAATAAAATAAAGGAATATACTTTATCTTGATTTTGCATAAGATAAAATTTTTATAACATTTCATTCACCCTAGAGAAAAGAAATTAAATCTTAAGTAAATTTCTTCCAATGGAAGGGCATTGGTAAAGAACACACCTCTTTTAAAGACAAAAGAAAGCAAATAAAAATGAAACAAACAAATTAAAAAAAAAAAAAAAGGAGTGCTATCAGCAAGATGTCAAAGGGTTTTTATCACTTGTCTGTTCAAACATCAAGTTTAAGAATCATCCATGGACAAAAGTACATTCACAAGAGCTAAATAATACCAGTAAGAGAGGATAGCAATTGGGTGCAACACAGAATGAAGAAAAGACAAATTGAAGAAGGTGTGAAGGACAGTCTCACATTGCTCACATCACACCCCTCCTAAGCCTGTGCATCCAGGAAAGAGATTTCCTCTGTATGGGGGAAGGCGAGTGACTTGAGCACACCCAACCTCACCACCGACCCCCGTACCAGACCTACTCTAGTGAAGCCAGCACAAGCCTGGGTGGCCTATGAACTTAGGCTCCAGGTTCACCACAAAAACAAGCCTGCAGTCTCAGGCACCTTTGGCCCCAGGATTCAATCTAGTATTTGTGAACACAGGTCTTAATGCAGCCCTTGGAAATGCAAGTTTCAATCCAATCCCATGAAGAGACTGACACCCATGAATTCTCACTCCAGTCTGATTCCCATCATCCCAGGAACAAATGTCAGCCCAATGGGCCTTAATACCAATACAGTTTTTGCAGATACAGTAACAGAAACATTCTTGTGAGCCCTAATGTCTGTCCATACTCATACCAGGCTAGATCACATAGATTCAGGTCTGAGACCTGCCCTAGTACCATGTACCCTCACTACATGGACCCATACTCCATGCCCACCCAATGGACCACAGTTCCAGGCAAAGGGACAAAGAAGGGTATTACATAGTGATAAATATATCAATTCATCAAAAGCATGAAGGAAACTGTTCTAAGTGTGAAAAGTGTTGGTTAAAGGATTGATGAGCTTCTTGCTTGCTATGGCAGAAGCCTGAGTTTCTTGAGGGAACTGAGGGCAGTGACCCCAATGCATCTCTCCTATCTAAGCTACTTTACTTTGTTCTGAAATTGTTTTGCCTTGCTTTGCTGAAGAACAGAAAGCTGCCCTAAGGAGAAAGCTGAAGTCAGTGATCTCCAATGCCCTTGCCTAACTGCCTGACAAAAACTTACTTTCTAAAACATTCCTAACATAATGCCCTACTTCTATAGCTAGTTACAAATAAGAACTTGATGACTTGATCATAACCTTGTACACATAAAAGGAAGAGCTGAATTTTGTTCAGGGAGTTGGTCCTCTTCCCTTCTCCCCTCTAACCTCTTTGAGACCAAACACTTTCACCAGTATTTTTACATTGTATTGTGCCAAGCACTGCTGATTTAGAGCCCAGCAAGGGCAAATAATACTTATAAATATATATTTTATTTAACATTGGAATATCTAAATATATAAAGCAAATATTAATGGAACTAAAGGGAAATACAGATAGCAATACAATTATAATAGGAAACTTTAATACCTCAGTTTCAACAATGGATAGATCAGACAAAAAAGAGAAAAAAAATGAATCAGCAGACTTAGTATCAGAAACCAAATGTATATAATAGACATATAATACATTTCATACAATAACAGAAGAATATGCATTCTTTTGACACACACAGAACATTCTCCAGGTTGGAACATGTTAAAAAAAAAAAGTCTAAACAAATTTAAGAAAACTAAAACCATATCATGTATCTTTTCTTTTTTTTTTTTTGTGGTACTGGGGATTGAACTCAGGGGCATGCTACCTCCGAGCTATACCCCCAGCCCTATTTTTTATTCTTTATTTTGAAACAGGGTCTCACTAAGTTGCGGAGTGCCTCACTAGGTAGCTGAGGCTGGCCGTGAACCCGGATCCTCCGGTCTCAGCCTCCCAAATGCTGGGATTACAAGTGTGCGCCACCACGCCCGGCTCATATGATGTATCTTTTCTTGTCACATATAATAAAGTAGAAATCAGGACAAAGATAATTTTTTGAAATTTTATTAATATTTAGAAGCTTGCAAACATACTATTGAACAATGAATGGATCAAAAAAGAAATCAGAGATTTAAAAAAAATCTGAGACAAAGGGGAGGAGGAGGGAGTGGGACAGGGATTGGGGAAGGGTTAAATGAGAAATGTGTGCATGTATGCCTTTACCCATACTAGCTTGTACCTAACAAAGATGTGTGATTACAATGCACCAATTAAAAAATAAATTTAAAAAGGATTCATTAAAGTTATACCAGGAGATTTTTTATCTACATAATGCAGAGCCCATTTCTATTAATGTGGCAGAAACAGCTAAGACATTTGTATATCGGCTTCAATCCTTGGTGCCTACTTGGCCCTCGTTTACCTCCTTGCTGGGAGGAGTTATCGGATTAGCAGCAATAGTCATTCTAGGCTTATGCATTCTACCACTCGTACGCCTTGTGATCAATGCCTTTGTTAGTATATGAGCAGATTTACTTGGAATAAAACTGCAAGCGCTGCCTCGCACAGGGCCTGGTAGTCAATGACGGGTTCGATTTTCTCAGGGCAATATCAACCTAAGACAGGGCTTTTTGAATGACTCATCGAGAACCCATGATGGGTAAGATTTTGCACCTGGTAGGAAATGACCTAAGACAGGCACAGTCCTTCGTGCATTTTAAAATAAAAACAGGGGAGTTGTGGGAGCCCAGCTGGGCCCTTTCCCCCCTGGCAGTTGCTATCTGCATATATGAGTAATTATACTCATGATTCTTCTGCTCTGGCTACTTTGGCGTCTCGAAGTCTGGAGACTGCTCCTAGGATGCATAGATGAAAGACCCTCTTACCTCTTAGAAAGTAAATGTATGACTCTAAAGGTTTATGGTTTTATGACTCTAGAAAGTTTGCTTAACCCGGCTATGTTAGGAATGTGGGCTATACACGGAAAACGAAGAAGTGGTGCTAATTGTGCTCTGACAATGATTGATATGTCGTAAATGTATACGTAACCCTGTTGTACTCAAGAAATGTATAAAAAATCTGTGCTGAATAAAAAAAAAAAGAAAGAAAATGAAAACAAAGCATTTAAAAAACTGAGATGCAGCCAGGCATGGTGGAGCACGCTTGTAATCACAGCATTTGGGTGGCTGAGACCGGAGGATCCAGGTTCGTGGCCAGGCTCAGCTACCTCTTGAGGCCCTCTGCAACTTAGTAAGACCCTGTTTCAAAATAAAGAATAAAAAATAGGGCTGGAGGTATAGCTAGGAGGTAGAATACCTCTGAGTTCAATCCCCAGTAACCCCCCCCCCCAAAATGAGATGCAACAAGGCATTTATAAGAGTGAATTTATAGCAATATATTAATTAGTGAAGAAAACAGAAATAATTCAACCCAATTTTACACATAGAAAAGAAAGAACAAACTAAACCCAAAGTTTGCAATTGAAAGTAAATAAAAATCAAAGCAGAAGTAAATGAACTATAAACTTGTAAAAAGAAAAGAAAATAAATTTAAGAACTGTTTTTGAAAAATAAATAACATTTACAACTCTAATTAAATAACCTAAGAAAAAAGCAGAGGAGTCAAAAAATAAATAAGAAATGAGAGAGAATACATTGCAACTATACTACAGAAAGAAAAAAGATCATGAGAGTACTACGAACAATTATACATCAGAAAATTGGATAACCTAGAAGGAATACATGAAGCATGTACCCGATCAAGAGAGAATCATGGAGAAATATAAAACATGAATATACCCATTGCAAGTAAGGAGATTAAATCTGTCATTGATCATTTGCAGGGAAATGGATAGAACTGGAAAATATTATGCTAAGTGCGATTAGTCAGTCACAAAAAGTAAAAAAAAATATATGCTCTCCCTAATATGTGGAAGCTAGGGAGAAAGTGGGATATAAGAGGTACTCTAGACAAAGAAGGATAAACCTTAGATGTGCAAAGAAGGTGATTTAACAGAAGGTGATGGGGAGGGGGGAGGAAAACACCCTAATGCACATGATGTACTTTCACAAACATATCAAAGTCAATCACTAAACTGAACTTGAGAAGAAGGGAGAGGGAGGGTGGGGGGAGGGAATTGGGGACGGGTTAAATGAGAAATGTGTTCATGTATGCCTTTACCAGCTTGTACCTAACAAAGATGTATGATTGCAATGTACCAATAAAAAAAAACAACTGTTTCAAATTTGCCAAGCATTATTTAAAAAGGAAGAAATTCTATGCCATGTTAAACATCATGATATGCTAATTATAGCAATACATTGATGTTTTCCAGTTGTGTTCACTGAATTCTGTCTTGTTTCTTCAAAATAATGGCTTAAATTGCATGTTAGTTGTGTATCTATTTATTATTATTGTTATTATTATTATTATTATTATTATTATTATTATATAATGGTGTATATTTACAAACAACTCTAGGATTCTCTATGCACCTGTCTTCTAATACTTACTGATACAGCTATAAAATTATGCTAAATGACAGAGAAGTAGAAGGAACCATTCTTTTTATTTTTTTATAAGATTTGTTTTTAACGTGACCATGTACCAAGCCAGCTATAAATTTTATTGCTTTAGAATATGGAAAACAGTGTTTTCATCTCCTAAAGACAAAAGAAGACAAAAATCCTTACATTAGCCAGGCATGGTGGCACATGTCTTCAATCCTAGTACTTGGGAGACTGACAGGAAGATTGCAAGTTCACCACCAGACTCAGCAATTTTGTGAGGTCCTCCACAACTTAGTGAGACTCCGTTCACAACAAAAAATAAAATAGAGCTGAGGATGTAGTTTAGAGGCATAATGTTCCTGGGTTCAATTTTTAGTACCACAAAACAAAAACTTCCCCTAAACAAAAAACAAATAAACAAACAAACGAAAACTCCTCCCATTTAAGAGAAGTTAGAACTTGATAGTTTCACTTGCCAATTCTAGCAAACATTTAAAGAAGAAATAATGCTAATTCTTTTCAAACTCTTCCAATAAATTGAAGAGGAGTTTCAAAATATCCAAATTCATTTACAAGGATGAAATGTTCTGGTGCCAAAGACAAAGACACTACAAGAACTGAAAATGATCATTCAATATCCCTGATGACCGTAGATGCAAAAATCAGCCACAAAAATATCAGCAAACTGAACTCAATAGTACATTAATAAGATCATGTGCAGTGACAAAATGTGTATCCATGATATGCAAAAATGATTCAAAATATGCAAATTAATAAATGTGATACCATATGTTAGCAGAATATATAAACATTATGTTATCTCATAGATGGAAGAAAAAGGTATATGAGAAAAGTTCTAATTCCTTTGTGATAATAGCCCTCAATAGAAGAAGGAATGTACCTCAAAATAATAAAGACCATTGATTATGCGACAGCTAACATCATAGTAAATAATATGAAGTTAAAAGCTTTTCTTCTAAGATGAATAAGAAGAAAAGAATGTCCAATCTCATCATTTCTATTCAGTATATTACTGGCAGTGCTAGCCAGAAAAATTCCGCATGAAAAAGAAATGAAAAGTATCCAAAATGGAAAGTAAAATGTTTTATTTGCAGATAACATGATCTTATATTCAGAAAGCTCTAAAATCTCACTGTAAAACTTTTTGAGCTTATACAAGAAATCAATATAGTTTCAGTATACAAAATCTCCATATTAAAATCAGTTGTTTATACATACTAATAATGATGTATCCAAAGAAGAAAATAAGAAAAGGGTGCCATTATGATATATAAAAAAATAAATTTAATCAACATGAGAATGACCTACATAATTGAAACATTTAAAAATATTATGAAAGAAATTGACTACATAAACATGATGAGAAAATATTATGCTAATGAATTGAAATAATTAATATCATTAAATTGTTCAGGGAAACCCTGATCTACAAATTCAATGCAAGGCTAATCAAAATATGAATGGCATTCTTCAAAGAAGTAGAAAACAAATTATAAAATTTATATAGAATCACAAATGACCCAAAATAACCCAAATCA